>JAWWNF010000649.1:750000-977500 GCA_034641395.1 Darevskia armeniaca | reverse complement strand
AAGTAGTGTGTGAGTAAACTCAATCCATCAATCAGAGGCCTAGCGTTTAAATATTGTTTTGAGAAATTCGAACGAGGTGAGTTTGCATCAAAATGTGAGCCAAACGTCTGCCCCACTGCTCTTTCTGAGCCATTTAGGTTTTTTAATGGTGAGCCATCCTTCAAGCTAGGAGACTTTGAGCTGCAAATTGTTGTCCCCTGAATAATCGCAGCTGTATAATTTATTCCGTCCACAGTGCTCTAACTGCTGACTTATTTTTGATTCACATGCCAGCCCCTAAGCTAGGAAGACCTAAAAGACTCTTGGCATCTTTCATCCCTCCCTGCACTGATGCCCCAGAGAAGGTCTCAGTACCCCGAGATGTGGGGTGGCAACAGCAGCATGCGCCAGCACATTTACAACATTATCCCAGTCATCAGGAGTATATGAAATAATGGAAACATCTCAGTGCCGGATTTACGGTACATATAAGCTAAACAAGCTATAGGTTAGGGCCCCACTCTCTTGGGGGTTCCCCCAAAAAAATTAAAGGAAAACAAAACTGGATGTACATTTCCAAAATATAAGATAAAAAACAAATAAAATAAAACCTACATTACAGCAACAGTGTTTTGTGTTGTGTAGGCTCCTATGATGTAAGTCAGGGGTAGGCAACCTAAGGCCCGGGGGCCGGATGCGGCCCAATCGCCTTCTAAATCTGGCCCGTGGACGGTCCGGGAATCAGCGTGTTTTTACATGAGTAGAATGTGTGCTTTTATTTAAAATGCATCTCTGGGTTATTTATGGGGCATAGGAATTTGTTCATTCCCCCCCCACAAAAAAAATATAGTCCAGCCCACCACATGGTCTGAGAGACGGTGGATTGGCCCATGGTTGAAAAAGGTTGTTGACCCCTGATGTAAGTCATGGGCCCTGCCTACTAGCCTGCTCCCTCAAATATCACTGGTTTGCTCCTTTCTATATATAGGGTGCCTACATTCTGCATGGACGGGTTACATGGCAACATGTGGAAATGGCTTTAGTTACCTATTAAAGGTAAAGGTAAAGGGACCCCTGACCATTAGATCCAGTTGTGTCTGACTCTGGGGTTGCGGCGCTCATCTCACTTTATTGGCCGAGAGCCGGCATACAGCTTCCAGGTCATGTGGCCACCATGACAAAGCCTCTTCTGGCGAACCAGAGCAGCGCACAGAAACGCCGTTTACCTTCCCTCTGCAGTGGTACCTATTTATCTACTTGCACTTTGACGTGCTTTCGAACTGCTAGGTGGGCAGGAGCTGGGACCGAGCAACGGGAGCTCACCCCGTCGCAGGGATTCGAACCACCGACCTTCTGATCAGCAAGCCCTAGGCTCTGTGGTTTAACCCACAGCGCCACCTGGGTCCCTACTTAGTTACCTATTAGGTCCATCAATTACCATATAGCATATATTCAACACAAAAAACAATTTGTTGTTGACAAAGGACAGCTGGACATTAAAAGGGCCCCATTACCTTCAGTAGCTTAGGGCCTCATCAAACCTCAATCCAGCCCTGAAACATCTCATCAATTGTTTCCTAGCTGCTTCACTCATGTGCACACCCAACTCGTAGCCTCCATTTCCCCCACCCCGTGTAAAGTTGTCATTGGGTGGGCATCCCTGGAGGAAGGTGTTGCTGGAAAGGAAGGAGACCTTCCATGACATCACGGAATGCTGAGCCACTGTATCTCATGGGGAGACTGAGCTGAGCTCGGCCGCTGCTATTGATATTGGCGTGAAAGGGTTTGTTGTGTGAGGTCCCCAACTTATCTGCCTTGCCAGTCTGGGTGTTGTGGAGGAATCAGAGAAAACACGCAAAGGAGACGTCAGGAGGTGCGTAATTGCCAAGGAGCCAAAGTCAACACACGCTCCCTTCCATCCTGATTAGTGCTTAGCGCCGGAGAGCATACGTAAGCTTGCCAGAATCAGAATGCAGATCCTTCTGAGACTGGCACTCTTCAGATTTATCGGATAAACAGCCGTAGGTTAAGCTGGTCATCATGTCTCAATTGGTCGTTAATTCTTTCTCGAGAATTCGGGAGCCAAAAAGGACTCGTGTGTAATTTATTCACCTGTCACCTTTTTTTTTTCTAAAGGAAAGGAAATATCCAAGCACCCATTTAATTATTTCTGCAAATGTAAAAAGTTGTGAATCAAATGCAGCCGTATTGGAAATCTTAGCAAAGGTGGGATATAAATTAATGGGACTGGGCTCCCGATTTGCACATGCATGAAAATTGCGCTCAGAGGGTAATTTTATGGGCTCCCATTTATTCTGATAGAGTAGCTGAAATACAGCATTGTGTTTCAGCATTTTAATGCATATTTTCCCCATGGTATTAATGTTATTATCTTTCCCAAGTCTTTGGATGGGGTGGACTAAAATTTGGATGATGAAAGAGGAGAGTTTCAGCCCACGAAAGAGGGGGCACAGGAGCCTTTTAAAACCATTCCTTTCAATAACAAAAAGAAACAGTAATTATAGTTTCTGGTCTTGCTGTGCAGCTTTACATATGTCTACTCATAAGCAAGTCCTGTTGCATTGAAGTCATTCCCTGACAGAGGCACCAGCACCTCGCAAAATAATATGCGAACTGAAACGCAGCCCTTATCAAAATTCACACTTATCCGAATTTGCAATGCTGCTCTCCAGCCAGGTAATGTGTAAAAAAGGTGTGCATACTAGTGCTAAGTGTGCGTACAAATGCATATCTGTAAGCAAAAATAACATACAAGGATGTATTGAATTAGCGGGTATATATTTTTGCCGAAATGTGTACATTATTCAAACAAACGGGTCCATTGGAAGAAATTTGCGCCAAGGAAGAAATTTAAATTATATTTTAAAAAGTATTGTAAGATTAAAGAGTAGAAGTAAGCTGAAAGACAAGTGAGGCTGTAGAGTTAGAAAATAGATCTATGTTTTATAATTGTTTGAATAAATGTTATGGACAATAGAAAAGTTGAGATGTTAAGGTAGTTTAATAAAAAATGTTTTCAATGATGTAAAGAATTTACTAAAGATGATTTACATGGTACACAGGAAGAGAGGACGGGAGGAAGTCAACCCACGATATGAAATAATGATAGGTTAAAAGGATTTATGTATGTTCTTATTTGTTTTTCTTTTGTATGCTGTGTTTTTTCTCTTTGATTGTTGTTTGTGTGTTTTATTGCACTAATTTGATAAAACCAATAAAAATTTATTTGGGAAAAAAAGGAAGAAATTTGCGCCAAAATGCTGGTGAAATTTCACAAAGACATTTGAGAAGCGTCTGCGATGTGGAGAACTGAATACCGTGTTTCCCCTTTTTTAAGACACCGTCTTATAACTTTTTTCTCTCCAAAAAACACAGGGTGGCTTATTTTAAGGGGGTGTCTTGTTTTTATTGCATCATTATGGTACTGTACAGCAATCAACATTTCTTCCATTAAAATAAAGTCGTCTCCCCCCCCCTCACCTCTTGCTCTCTGGCACGTCAGCAGCAGGCGGGGCAGGGAGAGGAGTTTTTTTTTCCACCACTCAACCTGGGCGCTGGGCAGGCGGTGCAGAGCTCAGCGAGAGGCGCGTTTTCCCCCGCTCACCTCTCGCTGGCTTGCTGGCCCCCAGCGCGTCAGCAACAGGAGGGGAAGGAAGAGGATTCCCCCCCCAACCTGCACTCTGAGCAGGCGTTGCAGAGCTCAGCGAGAGGCGCGTTTTTCCCCCCTCGCCTCTCGCTGGCTTGCTGGCCCCCAGCGCGTCAGCAACAGGAGGGGAAGGAAGAGGATTCCCCCCCCCCAACCTGCACGCTGAGCAGGCGTTGCAGAGCTCAGCGAGAGGCGCTTTTTCCCCCGCGCCTCTCGCTAGTTCACTGGCTCCCTGCACACACAGGAGGGGCTGAGGAGGCGACGGGAACAATGGCGCCACCATTGGCGGCTGAGGCGGCGACGGGAACAATGGCGGCTTACTTTCGGGGTACGTCTTACTTTTCCTACTAATGGAAAAACCCTGCCATGGCTTACTTTATGGCTACGTATTAAAAAAGGGGAAACACGGTAGTTGAAAAATGAGAAACCGAGAGAAACAGAAATTGAAATAGCAGGAAATAGTACGAGAGGACTTCCTGTGTTTAACCCCACTTGCTCGGACAACAAGTTCTTCCTCAGCATTTGGGCTCAGACTTTTTATTTCTTCAGCCCTAACAGCACGAAAGCTTTCTGCAAGCTGGATGGAAAACAGAGAAGTTGCAGGCAGCAGAGAGTCAGCTGAGTCTCCCACTGAAATTGACTGCGAATGAAAACCCATGTGAGTCACATAGGAATAAGCGAGCTCCAAATAGGGAACAAGACAAATACACTTCCAGCAAATGAGCAACCAAACCAAATGATATTTTAATGGCGAAAGTGTGTGGATTAATGAAGGGCTTCTGATTCTTGCACACTCCTTTTGTGTGACCCTTGTGCAAAGTTCTATTTTAATCGATGGATCGTTATAATATGTATGCAGGTGGCTCTGTGGGTTAAACCATAGACCCTAGGGCTTGCCAATCAGAAGGTCGGCGGTTCGAAACCCCGCGACGGGGTGAGCTCCCGTTGCTCGGTCCCTGCTCCTGCCAACCTAGCAGTTTGAAAGCACGTCAAAGTGCAAGTAGATAAATAGGCACCGCTGCAGCAGGAAGGTAAACGGCATTTCCGTGCGCTCCTCTGGTTTGCCAGAAGCGGCTTCGTCATGCTGGCCACATGACCTGGAAGCTGTACGCCGGCTCCCTCGGCCAATAAAGCGAGATGAGCACCGCAACCCTAGAGTCATCCACGACTGGACCTAATGGTCAGGGGTCCCTTTACCTTTACCTTTATGCATATGTAAGCTATAGAAGCTGTGATATATTGCTAGTAGCCATGTTCTTAATTTTCAGCAACAAAACAATAAGAATACTTATTGCTTCCTCACTTGCCACATGAAATTACTTGGGCTCATTTTCACATCTTTGTGAACATAAGTGTGCACAGAACAAGTTCTTAAACTGTTTAACATGCATATATGGACTCTCCTTAAGGGCAGGGGGATGTTAACTCTTGCCCTCCCAGGCTCCTTCTGCAAGATCCTGTAGCTGAGCCAGCTTTCTTTTAGTTCAGCCACAAGAGAAGGGATTTGTACAGTATGGGGCTAGTTTAAGATGCTGCTCTGTTGTGATTCTCTGCTGCAGACTAGCTCAGCCGGGTGCCTTAGATCTGAGTCAAACTTTCTTGGGTTACTGTAAACCAGGGGTGGCCAATTCCCAAGAGACTGAGATCTACTCACAGAGTTAAAAACTGGCAGTGATCTACACCTTTTGGGGGGATTCAGGTCAAAGTTGTTGAGCTTTTAGGAAGGAGGAAGGCCCATTTTTAGGGGTTCAGGTCAAAGATGTTGAGCTTGTTTGACGGAGGAGGAAAGCCCCGCTTTTTTGGGGTGCAAGGCAAAAATTTTGAGCTTTTTTAGGGGAGCCAAAGTTGGTGAGCTTCTTTGGGGGGAGCCAGTGATCTACCAGTGATCCACCATAGACGTCCAGTGATCTACTGGTAGATCACGATCTACCTATTGGACATGCCTGCTGTAAACAAACAAAAAACCGAACAAAAACCCCCGGACATTTGAAATTTGAATCCTGAAAAAGAGGACATGTCCTGGAAAAAGAGGACATATGGCAACCCAAATCAGAACGACTTAAGTGACTACTTTCCTCATCCATTGGTCTTACAGTAGGAGTGGCGAACCTCCAGTAATCCAGATTCAGCATGTGATGGAAGCTGAATCAGGATTGTTCTAGAGTCTAGTTGTTGTTGTCGTTTAGTCGTGTCCGACTCTTCGTGACCCCATGGACCAGAGCACGCCAGGCACTCCTGTCTTCTCTAGAGTCTAGACTCACTGCCAATTTAGGAGTTCCCCTCTCCTGGGGCCCCCTTTCCTGCACTTCTGGGGATGGCAGAGCCATCAAGTGTGGTTCCTCTGCCGATTTAATCAGGGAAGGATATGCTCCTCCAGATATTTGGGACCTAAGTCATTTCATAGAATCATCGAATCATAGAGTTGAAAGAGACCACAAGGGCCATCCAGTCCAACCCCCTGCCAAGCAGGAAACACCATCAAAGCATTCCTGACAGGTGGCTGTCAAGCCTCTGCTTAAAGACCTCCAAAGAAGGAGACTCCACCACACTCCTTGGCAGCAAATTCCACTGTCGAACAGCTCTTACTGTCAGGAAGTTCTTTCTAATGTTTAGGTGGAATCTTCTTTCTTGTAGTTTGAATCCATTGCTCCGTGTCCGCTTCTCTGGAGCAGCAGAAAACAACCTTTCTCCCTCCTCTATATGACATCCTTTTATATATTTGAACATGGCTATCATATCACCCCTTAACCTTCTCTTCTCCAGGCTAAACATACCCAGCTCCCTAAGCTGTTCCTCATAAGGCATCGTTTCCAGGCCTTTGACCATTTTGGTTGCCCTCCTCTGGACACGTTCCAGCTTGTCAGTATCCTTCTTGAACTGTGGTGCCCAGAACTGGACACAGTATTCCAGGTGAGGTCTGACCAGAGCGGAATACAGTGGTACTATTACTTCCCTTGATCTAGATGCTATACTCCTATTGATGCAGCCCAGAATTGCATTGGCTTTTTGAGCTGCTGCATCACACTGTTGACTCATGTCAAGTTTGTGGTCTACCAAGACTCCTAGATCCATTTCACATGTACTGCTCTCAAGCCAAGTGTCATTTAGGGCATTAAGCATCACTGTGAGCTTTTGGAACTGGGCCTGGAAACAAACTGGCGACCAGGTGAGTCACCCTGGCTCACAGTAAAGAATAGATGGGCCAATCAAGGATGGGAGAGAAACCTGGGACTGTCACATGAGAACTACGGAAGAACTGAGGTTCCTGTGATTCCTGCATTGGTGGGGCAGGGGTTGGACTAGATCAGTGTTTCCCAATCAGTGTGCCTCCAGATGTTTTGGGACTACAACTCCCATCATCCCTCGCTAGCAATACCAGTGGTCAGGGATGATGGGAATTGTAGTCCCAAAACATCTGGAGGCACACTGGTTGGGAAACACTGGACTAGATGATCCTTGAGGTGCCTTCCAGCTCTGCAGTTCTACGATTCCGTAAGAGGCATTGGGAGAACAGCAAATGATGGCATTTATTGGCTTCCGTTGCCAAATCCTCTGTCTCCCTCTTCCCTGGCGTTTAGGCTGAGGGTTAATCCAGCCCGGGGCTTAAACCTTAAGCGCCTTATGTTTTGACGCATTCGCCGCACAGCATCAAGTCACAGATGATGCATTTTCTCCCCGCAAATGACAAAAACCATTCCAGGGCGGTGAGCGGACATTGCTGTGCGCCCTGACACATTTGCTTTGGCGTGGCCTGTATTCCACCAAGTTGTCCGTGTGACAATCCAGCGTTGTTAATGGGATTTAGGCAGAGTTCTGCGCAGCTTATGCCACCAGTTTGTAAAGGTTCCAGCTTTTGCAAGGCACACTTCCTTCCTCTCCCTTCTTTTGCTTTTATTTTTTTTTATGGGGGGGGGGACAGGTTGGCTGTGCAATTTCTTAAACAGCATAAAGTATCACTGTGGTGATAATATGAACCATATTACTAGGTTTCATGGTTCCAGAGAAGACACGTTGTACTTTTAAGAAAGCCATTACATGTTAATTGAGTGCATTTATCTATTGGTGTAGGGACCCAGGTGGCGCTGTGGGTTAAACCACAGAGCCTAGGGCTTGCTGATCAGAAGGTCGGCGGTTCGAATCCCCGCAACGGGGTGAGCTCCCGTTGCTCGGTCCCTGCTCCTGCCAACCTAGCAGTTCGAAAGCACGTCAAAGTGCAAGTAGATAAATAGGTACCACTCCGGTGGGAAGATAAATGGCGTTTCCGTGCGCTGCTCTGGTTCGCCAGAAGCGGCTTTGTCATGCTGGCCACATGACCTGGAAGCTATACGCCGGCTCCCTCAGCCAGTAAAGTGAGATGAGTGCCACAACCCCAGAGTCGGACACGACTGGACCTAATGGTCAGGGGTCCCTTTACCTTTACCTTTATCTATTGGTGTATTTAAGTTCTGTAGTTCACTTTTTCACTAAGCTGTGCCTGTGGAATATTTCGCATGTTGTGCTAATCAGAATGCTTAACCTGGTAAGATGATACATGGTATTATGTAAACAATTTTGTACGATTCATGCCTAATGTTTCATTGTAATTTGGGTATTGTCTATATTGTACAGAACTGATGAAGCTATATAGCGAAACCTGTGAGTAATCCGGAGGACAGGTCTTCTTTCTTCGTCCTTCTCATGTGCCACTTGTGTTGATTTCGGCTGGATGGTGATGTTGCAAGACTCATATAAATATGCTTCATCTACTATTACATCCATGAGATTTTTGCTTTGAACCGTTGAAGAATTCTACTATCTACTCACCATCAACCAATTGTGAATGATTTGTTGGCACCAAGATTTTGTGGCTATACCCAACCTGTTGCTGAATGGTTCAGTCACTTGAACATTATACATTCTGTTATATCACGCATATATGGCTTGTTACTCATGTGGCTTTATTGAAAGACTATTAGTTTTTCAGAAGAGGATTCCAGTAAATCTTTTATTATGGTTTCAGCCATTGTGTTGTGGAATTTCTTAGGCATGCCAACCCAGGGCCATCTTAAGTATATCCGGTGCCGTGGTGCAAAGATCCCTCCGGCGTCCGTCCCCCCGTTTCCCAGAGTTGCAGACCTTTTTACAGCGCTGCCGGCAGCTTTGTGGGGCTGGAGGAGGCGGGCAGCGGCTGGAGGGCGGCTCCTCCAGCAGGGAAGAGGCGGAGGCTCCAGGCGTGGCGTTGCTTCAGCGAGGCGGGCAAGGGCGGTGAGCTGATGCTGGGAGGCGCTGCACCCAGCCTCCGCCTCTTCCCTGGTGCCCGTGATGCGGTGGCCACGGCAGGCAGGGGCTCCGGGCGTGGTGCTGCTTCGGCAGGGCACACCGGAGGCGGGTAAGGGCAGCGAGCTGATGCCTGGAGGCGCCACGTCCAGCCTCCGCCTCTTCCCTGGCGCCCTCCAGAACTTGGCGCCCGGGCGTCCCGCACCACTTGTCTCTATGGGCAAGACGCCCCTGTGCCAACCCTTTCACACTGGCGAGACCCCTGATTCTATCACAGCTGGGGGACGAGAGGCTATTGGACTTTTCCAACCCACTGGTAGCACCTGTTGCATTTCTGCCTGCAGTTCTGAAGAAGGCGACACAAAGAAGAAGAAGGCTGGCTCTCCTTTTTTTATATATATAAATTTTATTTACATTCTTACAGTTGTTACATTGCTTTTCATACAACAAAATTAAACAATAGCTACAATAGCTTACATCACATTATCATTATTCCTTGTACAGATATCTTTCATTATCCCACCACCACAACCCCCTCCCCACACCCCTCAGACTCCCATCCGTCACCAATTTGACTTCCATCAATAAAGGCATTTTAATCTTACTCTTGCATTCCGCATTTCTCATTATTTACCGTCTTTCCCCCTTTTTAAGACACCGTCTTATAATTTTTTCCCCTAAAAAAAACACAGGGTGGCTTATTTTGGGGGGGATGTCTTATTTTTATTACATCAGTATGGTACGGTACAGCCTCCCCCTGTGCGCTGAGCAGGTGGGGCAGAACTCCACAAGAGGCGCGTTTTCCCCCCGCGCCTCTCGCTGGTTCGCTGGCTCCCTGTGTACGGGGAACAGGCGGGGCAGGAAGAGGCGTCTTTTTCCCCCCTGCGCCTCTCCCTGTGCGCTAAGCAGGCGGGGCAGAACTCCGCAAGAGGCGCGTTCCCCCCCCCCCGTGCCTCTCACTGGTTCGCTGGCTCCCTGCGCACGCAGGAGGGGCTGAGGAGGTGGCGGGAACAATGGCGGCACCATGGCTTACTTTTGGGGTACGTCTTACTTCTCACAAAGGTAAAAAAACCCTGCCATGGCTTACTTTATGACTACGTATTAAAAAAGGGAAAACAGGTATTAAATCACTTATAACAATTCTATTTTTTCTATCCTATTTACTTCACATGCTCTGCGGGGGGGGCAAAAATGGGGGGTCAAGGAGGATCAATTGCAGTGAGGGGAGTGAGAAGTGTTCCTATTTTCTTCTGAGGAACGTTGGAGGGTATGCCCCCGTTTGCTTTGAGGCTTAAAACGCACCCAGACACAAAAAGAGGGACTCACTTGTCTGGTGCGAAGCCTTCTGTCCCTCCCTGAGTGGTTGGGGGGCAGCGCAGGGGGAGGGGGGTCACAGGAGAGGGAGACTCTGAAGCCAACCCTTTGCGTTGCCCCCTGGGCTTCTGGCAAGATCAAAGCGCCAAGCCACTCTCCATAAAACCAGAGGGGGGGGGGCTGAGAGAGACAAAGGCAAGGTTTAGAGAGATAAGCATCACCCTCTCCGCTGTGACGTCTCATCCACAATAAGATCTGGAGAAGTTCACCGCACAGTTCACGCCACAGAACTACAAAAGAGCGTGGCTTTGAGGATCACTCAGTCAACCTTGCGCCGCGTCCTTACACAATACCGTATAATTTGACTCTTTGGCTAAATGGCTCTCAATCCCCCCAGCTCCCCAAGCAAACAAACTACCTTTCTGAAAAAAGGAGGACTTTAAAATGTACGAATGAAGAAGCAGGATATGGGCTAAGCAATAAATAGTGAGATAGATAGATAGATGATAGATAGATAGATAGATAGATAGATAGATAGATAGATAGATAGATAGATGGATAGATAGATAGATAGATAGATAGATAGATAATGGTTGATGCTAAATAGCAAATTTGAAAGCAGTCAGGGCACAAGTCTTGAAGTTTCTCTTTTTTAGTTTTTTATTTATACTTTTCGAATTTATACATTTCATTAGTTTTACAATCCATTTAACATTTCGAAATTTGACTTCCTTCCCCCTCTTTCTGCGGTTCCTTGAATTTATTTTTTAAACTCTCTACTGCATATCCAAATCATTTCACTTACTCATTTAATTATGTACTGTAAATATACACTCTTACAAAACTGCAGGTTATTACAATAATCCTGCTAATGTTTTTTATCTGTTTACAATTTCATAGCTGTCAACCCTCCCTTTTTTTGCGGGAAACTCCCTTATTCCAATGCCATTTCCCGCTGCTATCCCGGATTGTTGATATTCCCTTAAATTTCCCGGATTTCCAAGGAAGCAGCTCCTCTCCCTCCCTGCCGGCCAGGGAGGCTCCTCAGCTGCGTTGCTCGGCTGCCAATAAGGAGTCTGAGACCGACTGGGGGCGGAGCTTGCATGCCTTGTGCAGCCAGACCCTCACGCCCAACCAGACAGACAGCCTGCCTGCCATCTATGCGCTCGCTCTTTCGCTCACCCGTTCGTGCGCAGCCTCTGGAGTGCAGGGTGGCGAGGCTACTTGGTGCCATTGCACTGCCCTCGCGGCATCCCTCATTTTCAAATCTGAAAGTTGACAGCTATGCAATTTATCTGTAAATATTCAACAAACCATTTCCAATCTTTTATAAAAAGTTTGTTATCTTGATTTCTTATTCTTCTGGTAAGTTTCACCATTTCTGCATATTCCATGAGTTTTTGTATCAATTCTTCCTTTACTGGGACTTCTGCTTTTTTCCATTTTGGGGCAAGTAACATTCTTGCTGCTGTAGTAGCATACATGAATAAATTTCTATACAATTTAGGTAGTTCTGTCCCTATAATTCCCAAAAGGAAAGCTCTTGGGTTTTTTTAAAAATAAAATTTATTTTGATCCATTTCCGCAGTCACACAATCAATCAATCGGTAGCTGAACTGGGTTCCGCACAGTCACGAAAACAAATGAACCGAAAAAGTCTCAAAATCAAAAACACAAAATAAGTAGCAAAAACAAAAGCGCCAAACTTAGAATCATAGAATCATAGAGTTGGAAGAGACCACAAGGGCCATCCAGTCCAACCCCCTGCCAAGCAGGAAACACCATCAAAGCATTCCTGACAGGTGGCTGTCAAGCCTCTGCTTAAAGACCTCCAAAGAAGGAGACTCCACCACACTCCTTGGCAGCAAATTCCACTGTCGAACAGCTCTTACTGTCAGGAAGTTCTTCCTAATGTTTAGGTGGAATCTTCTTTCTTGTAGTTTGAATCCATTGCTCCGTGTCCGCTTCTCTGGAGCAGCAGAAAACAACCTTTCTCCCTCCTCTATATGACATCCTTTTATATATTTGAACATGGCTATCATATCACCCCTTAACCTTCTCTTCTCCAGGCTAAACATACCCAGCTCCCTAAGCCGTTCCTCATAAGGCATCGTTTCCAGGCCTTTGACCATTTTGGTTGCCCTCCTCTGGACACATTCTAGCTTGTAAGTATCCTTCTTGAACTGTGGTGCCCAGAACTGGACACAGTATTCCAGGTGAGGTCTGACCAGAGCGGAATACAGTGGTACTATTACTTCCCTTGATCTAGATGCTATACTCCTATTGATGCAGCCCAGAATTGCATTGGCTTTTTTAGCTGCTGCATCACACTGTTGACTCATGTCAAGTTTGTGGTCTACCAAGACTCCTAGATGCTTTTCACTTAATCCATTCCGGAAGTCCGTTTGACTTCTGAAATGTTCGAAAACCAAGGCGCAGCTTCTGATTGGTGCAGGCGCCCCGGAAACAATAGCCGACAGCCGCATTGGACGTTCGGCTTCCAAAAACCGTTCAAAAATCAGAACACTTACTTCCGGGTTTTCGGTGTTTGGCTGTGGGGAGAGCTTAAGCCCCACAATGTCCCTTCTAAATTTCATCCAAGTCTTGGAAGGAGCTGGAGTTATTTCCACGTATCTGCCAAGGAGCAGCCGCCAGCTTTTCGTTCACATTTTTTATTTAATCCCGCTGGCTTTGAATTCCTCGGCCGGTCTATATGAAGATTAGGAGCTCTCTGGGAGCGATGGAGAATTAAATGCGTTTAGGGGAAATTTAATCCTTTGTATAAGGGTTTTGTTCACAGCATTCTTTCCTGTCTACAGCAACAAGTCTTCCTTCCTTGAACTTAGATGGCCCAGACGCATCGGAGCAAAGCATTTCAGTGGATCTTTCTTTACTTTGTCTTTTTTTAAGAGAGAGAGAGAGAGAGAGAGAGAGAGAGAGAGAGAGAGAGAGGTGATTACCTTTAAAAGGGAAAGGGGGGGAGCCCTCCTGTTTCATAGCATAGGAAAAGGTCAATGGTAGAGAACATTTTTAGGATGTAAAGGAAGATCCACCACCCACAAGCATTTATAGTTTAAAAGGAGTTGAGGCTGCAACCTTAGGAAACACCTGGGACTCAGATACATTAGTAAAGAAACAGCATTTTGAATGTTATATACATGCAACACCAGATTGTGCTGGAGAGAAAAAAAAAATTATATGCGATTTCCCATAGTGTCGTCCCCCCCTTTTGTTATAGCAATTTAATTTCTGGTTTATTTATAGGGGGGTTCTGTGTGTAGATTCACCCCCGCTGTTCAAGGAGAAAAGTGGGAAAAAGTGGATCAAATCAGAAACCGAGATGGCTTCTCTAAATCAGGGATGTCCCTGGAAAATTGGGGCACTTGGAGGGTCTGGTATTCACGGCCAGTGCATCCGACTGATATCTTGAATAAGCAACGGACCTCACAAGTTCACACCGTGGGGCAGCTGCCCACAGAGGCGTAGGAAGACCAGGTGGTACCCGGTGCAGAAAATTACTTGTCAACCCCCACCCCCCATTGATTTTATTATTATTATTATTTTATTTTTTGCCTGCAAAAATGGTTTTACGTTATTTCATATTTTCTTACAAAGGGATAATAATAAGTAATCATAATAAAAAACTTTTATTTATATCCCGCCCTCCCTGGCCAAAGTCAGGCTCAGGGAGGCTAACATCAGATACATAACATTGGTATAAAATCAAACAATAATTAAATTACCTCCTAAAAACATGTCAAAATCAAATTAAAGTCTAATTAGATGGCTTTCCACAGGGTTAGGGTTGGGAACAGTAAGTGCTCCACTGAATTGACATTTCAGCCTTCACAACATAGGAAAACAGCCAAGTAAACAGCTATTTTCGAGGAGGAGGGTCAAGATATTAATTGATATGCATGAAATTTCATATATAGCTATATAATCCCTAGTATAGTAAGATAAGACCTTTGGAGCAGGCATTTTCAAAAAAGAAAAGTTTTTTATGAACCACCCTAGTAGGGCAGTAATTGTTCCTTGATAATTTGTCACCCCCTCCATGATGGAACCTGGGGCGACCCGCCCCCTTCGCCCCCCCTTCCTACGCCCCTGGCTGCCCAACCCCATGGCCTGCTGCCCCCACAGAATGCCCCAATAGCAGAATGATCACTGCCGTGATCTCAGTTGTCCCTTCTTTGCCCTAAAAAGTCACAAGAACATAAGAAGATCAGGCCAATGGCCCACCAAGTCCAGCCTCCTGTTCTCACAGTGGCCGGCCACATGCCTGTGGGAAACCTGCAAGCAGGATTCGAACACAAGAGCCTTCTCCCCTCCTGAGGTTTCCAGCAACTGGCACTGTGGAGGCAGGGCATAGCCATCCTGGCTAGTAGCCATCGATAATAATAATAATAATAATAATTTATTATTTGTACCCCGCCCATCTGGCCGGGTTCCCCCAGCCACTCTGGGCGGCTTCCAACAAACACTAAAATACATTAAAATATCACACATTAAAAACTTCCCTAAACAGGGCTGCCTTCAGGTGTTTTCTAAATGTCAGGTAGTTATTTATCTCTTTGACATGGGATGGGAGGGTGTTCCACAGGGCGGGCGCCACTACCGAGAAGGCCCTCTGTCTGGTTCCCTGTAGCTTTGCTTCTCGCAGTAAGGGAACCACCAGAAGGCCCTTGGCGCTAGATCTCAGTGTCCGGGCTGAACGTTGGGGGTGGAGACGCTCCTTCAGGTATACAGGACCGAGGCCGTTTAGGGCTTTAAAGGTCAGCACCAACACTTTGAATTGTGCTCGGAAACGTACTGGGAGCCAATGTAGATCTCTCAGGACCGGTGTTATGTGGTCATGGCGGCCACTCCCAGTCACCAGTCTAGCTGCCGCATTCTGGATTAATTGCAGTTTCTGGGTCACCTTCAAAGGTAGCCCCACATAGAGCGCATTGCAGTAGTCCAAGCGGGAGATAACTAGAGCATGCACCACTCTGGCGAGACAGTCTGCGGACAGACATCGATAGCCCTGTGTCTGGGATGCACCAACTACGGACTGGTGTTGATGGTGAACGTGCTTGCATTGCTTCCCATACAAAACGTTGCCCTCTGTGAAAACTAAGCGAAGGGTTCTATCACAACATCCTCCCTGACACCCTAGTTTTCTAGGTGCGAGGGGAGGTTTTGCCCCCCTACCTGTTATTTCCCACCTCTCCAGAATAAAGTTATGCATCCCACATCACACTGTATAAAATGATATGACGGAGAAATGGCTACCTTTTTATGAACGAGTGGTCTAACACATCTAGTCTCAAATGCATTTAAGCTGCTCACTTTTACTTCCAAATAAAGATGAAAGATTTCTCCTTCCTTCCTTCCTTCCTTCCTTCCTTCCTTCCTTCCTTCCTTCCTTCCTTTTCTAAAAGATGAATCAGACTCTAAGGTACACTTAAGGTAAAGGTAAAGGGACCACTGACCATTAGGTCCAGTCGTGACTGACTCTGGGGTTGCGGCGCTCATCTCGCTTTATTGGCCGAGGGAGCCGGCGTACAGCTTCCGGGTCATGTGGCCAGCATGACTATGCCACTTCTGGAGAACCAGAGCAGCACACGGAAACGCCGTTTACCTTCCCGCCACAGCGGTACCTATTTATCTACTTGCACTTTGACGTGCTTTCGAACTGCTGGGTTGGCAGGAGCAAGGACCGAGCAATGGGAGCTCACCCCATCGCGGGGTTTCGAACCGCCGACCTTCTGATCGGCAAGCCCTAGGCTCTGTGGTTTAACCAACAGCGCCACCCGCAACCCCCAAGGTCCACTTACATTCCCACAAAACAAGGCTAAAATAACATAGCTGAGCTTTCGGGCACAATTTACAGATAATCAGCAAACACGAAAACATAAATTGTTTCTGGGCTGAGCTCCTTCTGTGCGGTGGAATCATTCTGAGAGGCGTGTGGGTCTGATAGGGAACAGCCCAGCAAATTCCACCCTTCGTCCCAGCATAAGCAGGCAAGCCCACTCTCCAACCCCAATTGGTCTCGCTTTGACCCTTAGTTTTTCCACCAGAAGAACAGAGAATGAAAAGAAGCCTCCGAGCCGCTGGCCTGTGAAAGGTGAGCTGATGATTAATTGCCCTTTTATAATTTTAGGAATTTCCCCCTCTGTTTTGGATCCCTCCAGTTGCACGGGGGAGGTTTCTTTGAGTTTGGCTGGTATATTTGGAAACGGCTAATAAACCCCCGCTTCCTGTTTTCCTTGCCACCGTGGACATGTCATTAAAAGAGAGAGAGAGCTGGCTTGCTCCTCTCAGCTGTTTGCACGGTTTGCAGACGGAACTAAGCTGGGTTTATGGCCAGCATGCCTCGCATCCTGCCAATGGGGTTTTCTCACAGCTATGCTGAAATGATGCAGCCCTGTGGGACGCGAGGCCTGCTTTGAGACTGCCTTGTGCTGAGGGCTACATTGAACTTGTGCACTATTTGTTCTGAACACTTGAAAATTTTCCCTTCCAACGAAGGAGAGGTTTTGGACGAAAAAGGGCATTTCCTTTCAGAGTTCCCTTCTGCTTCTACCCGGAACTCCTCCTCCTCAGGACACCTACACACAGGGGTGTAGCGAGGGGGCGGGGGGGAGGGCCGCCCCGGGCAGCACCCTGCGGTGGGGGTGACACTCGGGGTGGGGGGCACCGCCTCCCGCGATTGGTGGCACGTAAGCATCGCTCGGCGGCTGGCTGGCTTGCTTGCTTGCTTAGCCAGCCGCCGGCGCCTGCATTCCCTTTTTATTATTATTAAAGGGCTTTTCTCCCCACTGCCGGGGCGGCCAGCGAGGAGGAGGGGTGTCACGCTTGTCACGAGGGTGACACCCCATCCTCGCTGGCCCGCCCCTCCCCTCGCCCTTGCGGGCCTGCGGGCGGCTCCACCCGGTAGCGGAGGGAAAAGCCCTTTAAAAAAAAGAAAAGCCAAGGCAAGCAGGCTGCTTGCCTTTGCTTTGCTTTTTTTTAAGGGCTGTTTTCCCCGCTGCCGGGGCGGAGCCGCAGTGACATTGCGTCGTGACATCACGACACGATGTCACGATGCCCCGCCCCCAGGGGTGCCTCCGGTTGCCGCCCCAGGTAGCAAGGAGGCTTCCTCCGCCCCTGCCTACACAATCCAAACTCTCTCCCCAAAAACCACGGTTCCCTTGGCATACCCGCCCCCCCCCAAGTGCCCCTATTTTCCAGGGACATCCCTGATTTAGAGAATCCGTCCCGGTTTCTGATTTGATCCCGGAATGTCCTGCTTTTCCTTAGACCGTCCCTATTTTCATCAGAGAAATGTTGGAGGGTATGGAGTTATCTGACCCCCGAGCCATCTGAAGGCAATCCTGTATAGGGAAGGGTCTTTAAAAAACCCTCTCACTATATATAAGGGTCTGGTGACTTCTGTTTCAGTGTATCTGAAGAAGTGTGCATGCACACGAAAGCTCATACCAAGAACAAACTTAGTTGGTCTCTAAGGTGCTACTGGAAGGAATTATTATTATTATTATTATTATTATTATTAAAAATGTTTAATATTTTATTATGTTTTTATATATGTTGGAAGCCGCCCAGAGTGGCTGGGGCAACCCAGTAAGATGTGTGGGGTATAAAGAGTAAAATTACCATTATGGAATGGGGTGTCCCTATTTTCATCGGGAAAATGTTGGAGGGTATGCCCTGGGTGTCTTTGCCCCAGCCCTCAGCCCCAAATTAACACATACTCTCCAACATTTCTCCCATAAAAATAGGGACATTCTATTCAACAACAACAACAACAACACTTTTATTATTTGTACCAAACCTATCTGACTGGTTTGCCCCAGCCACTCTGGGTGGCTTGCAACATATATAAAAACATAATACAGCATTAAACATTTTTTTTAAAAAAACTTCCCTATACAAGGCTGCCTTCAGATGGTTCAGGAGTTGCATAACTCCTCATCCCTCAACATTTCTCTGATGAAAATAGGGGCATCCTAAGGAAATGTGGGACATTCTGGGATTACATCAGAACCTGGGACGTCTTCTGTAAATCCGGGACTGTCCCTGGAAAATAGGGACACTTGGAGGGTCTGTTAACAGCAGCAAAGCTAAATCTATGTGCAGCACACTGCAGACTGCCACAGAGGAAACATGGGGTGTTAATTAATTTAATTAATCAATTAAACAATGAAACAAAATATTTCAGGGGCCCAGGGGCCCCCAAAGTGGATGAGCACTGCCATCTTGTGCTCAATTATGTGGGGTGGGGCTTATCTGGCCTGCCTCAAAAAATTTATTCAATATTTTATTCATGACAGGGCCTTTTCAGTGGTGGCTCCCCGTTTGTGGAATACCCTCCCTAGTGAGGCACATCAATCTACCTGACTATTAAATTTATGGAGAAATGTGCCCAGGCACTTGAGGCCTGAAAGTCCTGTCCCTGACACCCCTGAAATTATTAGGTTGAGAGCCAACAAATAAAGTTGTTGTTGTTGTTGTTGTTGTTGTTGTTGTTGTTGTTGTTCTTCTTCTTCTTCTTCTTCTTCTTCTTCTTCGTCTTCGTCTTCGTCTTCGTCTTCGTCTTCGTCTTCGTCTTCTTCTTCGTATTTATATCTCATCATTTTCTCCATGTTCCTCGGGGAGTCCTGAACTGTTTTTAGAAGGCTGTTCCCACCCCCATTTTTCTGAACGTCTCCGTTTTATTTCTTTAGTAGTGACATGTTTGCCACCTTCCTTTGGCGGAAGCTGTGGGATATAAACATAATGGATAAATTAATAATAAAACAACATTTATAAAACTGCCACCTTCAAGATGCGTGCTGAAGACCAGGCCAGCTGAGAAGTTTCATTTCTCTCCCCCCCCCCCTTCTGTTTGTTTCCAGAAGGCCAACTCTGGCTCCGAATTCAGGAAAGTTCTAGTGTTATGCTGGCACAGGCTGTTCCCACACCTGTCTCCCTTCCCCTGCGGAGGAGGAAAGCTGTCGGGAGGTGGAAAACATCATCCTTGCACAACTGGCCTTCTTAACATTGCCCCCCACGCCCAGTGCCGGATTTACGTATAAGCTAAACAAGCTATAGCTTAGGGCCCCACTCTCTTGGGGCCCCCAAAAAAATTTAAAGGGGAAAAAACCCTGGATGTAGAATCATAGAATCATAGAATCCTAGAATCCTAGAGTTGGAAGAGACCCCAAGGGCCATCCAGTCCAACCCCCTGCCAAGCAGGAAACACCATCAAAGCATTCCTGACAGGTGGCTGTCAAGCCTCTGCTTAAAGACCTCCAAAGAAGGAGTCTCCACCACACTCCTTGGCAGCAAATTCCACTGTCGAACAGCTCTTACTGTCAGGAAGTTCTTCCTAATGTTTAGGTGGAATCTTCTTTCTTGTAGTTTGAATCCATTGCTCCGTATCCGCTTCTCTGGAGCAGCAGAAAACAACCTTTCTCCCTCCTCTATATGACATCCTTTTATATATTTGAACATGGCTATCATATCACCCCTTAACCTTCTCTTCTCCAGGCTAAACATACCCAGCTCCCTAAGCCGTTCCTCATAAGGCATTGTTTCCAAGCCTTTGACCATTTTGGTTGCCCTCCTCTGGACACGTTCCAGCTTGTCAGTATCCTTCTTGAACTGTGGTGCCCAGAACTGGACACAGTATTCCAGAACTGGACACAGTATTCCAGGTGATGTCTGACCAGAGTGGTACAGTGGTACAGTGGTACTATTACTTCCCTTGATCTAGATGCTATACTCTTATTGATGCAGCCCAGAATTGCATTGGCTTTTTTAGCTGCTGCATCACACTGTTGACTCATGTCAAGTTTGTGGTCTACCAAGACTCCTAGATCCTTTTCACATGTACTGCTCTCAAGCCAGGTGTCACCCATCCTGTATTTGTGCCTTTCATTTTTTTTGCCCAAGTGTAGTACTTTACATTTTTCCCTGTTAAAATTCATCCTGTTTGCCTTGGCCCAGTTCTCTAATCTGTTAAGGTCATTTTGAAGTGTGATCCTGTCCTCTGGGGTATTAGCCACCCCTCCCAATTTGGTGTCATCTGCAAACTTGATCCGGATGTCCTCAAGCCCATCATCCAAGTCATTGATAAAGATGTTGAATAAGACTGGGCCCAAGACAGAACCCTGTGGCACCCCACTAGTCACTTCTCTCCAGGATGAAGAGGAGCCATTGATGAGCACCCTTTGGGTTCGGTCAGCCAGCCAGTTACAAATCCACTGAATGGCAGCATTGTCTAGCCCGCATTTTACCAGCTTCTTTACAAGAATATCATGGGGCACCTTGTCAAAGGCCTTGCTGAAATCAAGATAGGCTACATCCACGGCGTTCCCTTCATCTACCAGGCTTGTAATTCTGTCAAAAAATGAGATCAGATTGGTCTGACATGACTTATTTTTCAGAAACCCATGTACATTTCCAAAATAAAATAAAATAAAACCTACATACAGCAACAATGTTTTGTAGGCTCCTATGATGTAAGTCAGGGGTCCCCAAACTTACCCAGTTCCTCCGGCGCCAATCGCACGGCAGGTCGCAAGGCGGGGGAGCGCTTGCGTTATTTCCTGCACGGATGCCCATCTCCAGGTCAGTGGAGCGTCGGAAATAGCTTGTGCGCATACGCAAGCATCATTTCTGGCGCTCGCCAACCCAGAAGAGCGCCAGAAATGATGCTCGCGCGCATGCGCATTGGCCTCCTCCCACCCATAAGTGCGCCGGAAATGACGCTTACGCATGCGCACAAGCTATATCCGGCGCTCCGCCGACCCGAAGATGGGCAGCTGCGCTGTCCCACGCAGCGCCGGTAAGAGCGAGTAGCGGCGGGGGTCGTCACGGGCCGGATAATTGGCTCGCTCAGGCCGTATCCGGCCCGTGGGCCTTAGTCTGGGGACCCCTGATGTAAGTAATGGTCGCCGCCTGCTAGCGTGCTCCCTCAAATATCACTGGTTTGCTCCTTTCTAAAGGAACTTTTGTTACTGCCCAATGCCAATGTGTTTGCATTATTAAGTTTGTTATGAATAAAAAATCATTTTAAGTTAGAGCTTAATAATTATTTCACTATTAATATAAAGTTACAGGTAGGTAGCCGTGTTGGTCTGTCATAGTCAAAACAAAATAAAATAAAAAAATTCCTTCCAGTAGCACCTTAGAGACCAACTAAGTTTGTTCTTGGTATGAGCTTTTGTGTGCATGCACGCTTCTTCAGATACCAGATTCAGGTATCTGAAGAAGTGTGCATGCACACGAAAGCTCATACCAAGAACAAACTTAGTTGGTCTCTAAGGTGCTACTGGAAGGAATTTATTATTATTATTTTGTATTAATATAAAGGTAAAGGTAAAGGGACCCCTGACCATTAGGTCCAGTCGTGTCCGACTCTGGGGTTGCGGCGCTCATCTCGCTTTATTGGCCAAGGAAGCTGGCGTACAGCTTCCGGGTCATGAGGCTAGCATGACAAAGCTGCTTCTGGCGAACCAGAGCAGCGCACGGAAACGCCGTTTACCTTCCCGCCAGAGCGGTACCTATTTATCTACTTGCACTTTAACGTGCTTTCGAAACGCTAGGTGGGCAGGAGCTGAGACCGAGCAACGGGAGCTCACTCCGTCACAGGGATTCGAACCACTAGCCTTCTGATCGGCAAGCCCTAGGCTCTGTGGTTTAACCCACAGCGCCACCCGCTATTTCACTATTAATATACTTCTTCTTCTTCTTAATCGTATTTCAACAATTACTTTGATAAAATACATATTTTGTTATGTGCAAATGGCTTTAGATACCTATGTAGGTTTTATTTTATTTGTTTGTTTATCTTACATTTTGGAATTGTACATCCAGGTGTGGTTTTTTCCCTTTAATTTCTTTTGGTGCCCCCAATAGAGTGAGGACCTAAGCTATAGCTTATTTAGCTTATACATAAATACTGCTAACCACTATGGCACCAAGGGCTCTCCACCTGAGTTGCCAGGTCAAGGCCCAAACCTTAGACCTTGGGGCAGCCCCTAGTGGTGTTACAGGGCTGGGCCTTGGAGACGGAGGTTAATTGGGAAAGGAGGTGATGCAGTGCAGGAGGGCAGGGAACACATACACACTCCAGCACAATAGTGTCTTTGCCTTAATATTAATATTATTAAAAATAAGTATAAAATTACAAGTGTGCAAGGTAAAATAAGATGAATTCCTCGAATACCAATAATACCATCAGATATACCATTCCAATTTATAAGACTACAATTTCCAATAAGATTAGCATATGCAATGACTATCAACAAATCCCAAGGTCAAACATTGAACTGCTGCGGTATACATCTAGAAACTGATTGCTTCTCTCATGGACAATTGTATGTTGCATGCTCTAGAGTTGGAAATCCACAAATCTTACATATCTACACAAACAATGGCAAAACAAAAAATGTAGTCTACTATCAAGTCTTATGATACAAACAACAAAACCTAACCTAGCCTAAACTCAACATTACACCTAAGCATTACAAAAACATTTCAAAAACCACAGCAACGCGTGGCCGGGTCAGCTAGTAGAGAACAATAACATAACGCCCGTGTAACAAACAAACAACAAATCTATCAACATTACATGATTGTTATTGTAGTTAACCTAATACAGTGTTTATAAAAAATCAATTCTGTCTGTGCTAATGAATGTCTGTGCTATAATTTGCAGCCAGCTCCTGCCGGGCATGCATAGTCTTCTTTTTATATTGATTAAAGGGATTCTCACCCACTAGATTCAAGCCATCCGCCTGCAAGCAAAGCTGGAATCTTCAGGTCAGACCTGGAGGTCTGGCAACCTTCCTCTTCCCTTTTTATTTGTTTCATTAAATTTATACACTGCTTGATCACACACACACACACACCATCAAAGCAGTTTACAAAAAAAAAAAAAGATGAAAAGCAATAAAATTGTCCATAAAAATTAGCAACAATAATGTAAGATTTTGGAAAAGTTCAAATAATAGTAGGCTAAAAACGGATTAAATCTCGCATCAACATTCTGGGTAGCCGTGTCTGAACAAAAATGTTTTTAGCAGACGCCAAGAAGAGTATAGTGAAGGTGCCTTCCTGTTGTCAATAGGCAAGGAGTTCCAAGAGTAGGTGCTGTCACACTAACAGGTTGATTTGTTACAAATGCGGAATCTGTATTAGGTGGCCCCTGTAATAATAATAATAATAGTAATAATAGTAATAGTAATAGTAGTAATAGTAATAGTAGTAATAATAATAATAGTAATAGTAATAGTAGTAATAGTAGTAGTAGCAGTAGTAATAATAATAATAATAATAGTAATTTGTTTATATGCCGCCCATCTGAATTGAAGCCGCTGAGTGTGGTGAGGCGATCCTCTTTCCAGAATGAAGTTACCAAAAATTATTTCCCCCTCTTTTCTGACTTGTCCTTTTTTAAAAAAAGACAGCACCTTCTTGTTGAAGTATGTAAACAGTGAAGGCTTTTTTGTCTCTTTCCTAAGAACTGCTCTTTTTCCAGAAGAATCTCAAGGTCTGGTTTTTTAATAAAAAAAAATCAAAAACAACCATTCTGCAGCACAGCAAATAAAGTAGATATTCATTCGTGTCTAGCGTGAATTTCCTGACAGCGAGGCGGGACAAGTTATCACCTCCAACTTTGTATCAGGCAGAGAAAGGGCCAGAACAAACTCTTTTTTATAACTTCAACCCCCCCCCCCAAAAAGAGTAGCATTTAGCATTATTAATACAGCTAAAAGGGATGTAACATTTCCAAGGTCACATCAACGCCTCAAAGCATTACGGACGTGTTGCAACATTGGAAAGTTCACTGCCAAAATGACCTTTCTTTGGCATAGCTGCTATTTTTCCAGTAAACATTGTTTCTTAGTCTTTAAAATCCACCGTATTAGCAAAACACCCAAAAGTAAAGGCACGTGCTGCTAATTCTTCCCTTACAATACAAATAAAAAAACCTCGTACGCAATAGGGGGAGAAGTAGGCTTGGATCTAACTAGGTCCTGCTCAGAGTAGACCCATGAAAATAATCAATTGAATCACTTAAGCCCATCAATGTCAGTGGGTTAATTCTGAGCATGGGGGTGTCTCTCTTTGGCGATCATTTGTAGCCAAGTAAGATTGTCTTCCATAAACACGGTTTTAACAATGAGTCCGTAAGTGACTGTGGAGGCCAATTCTGGATCCACACGTCCTTCCACAGTGGGGACATAGGTTTCCGGGCGGGAGTTGATCACAGTGTGGATTTGCCAAGCATGCCTTCCTCTTAGCACGTTTCTCCCTTGTGTCCTGAGTTCGAGTGTCTTCAAAGTCTATGACACCTTTGGTCAAGGCTGTTCTCCCATTGGAGCGCTCACAGGCCAGTGTTTCCCAGTTGTCGGTGTTTATACTACATTTTTAAGATTTGCCTTGAGACAGTCTTTCTTTAAACCTCTTTTGTTGACCACCAGCATGACGCTTTCCGTTTTTAAGTTCGGAATAGAGTAGTTGCTTTGGAAGACGATCATCAGGCATCCGCACAACATGACCAGTCCAACGAAGTTGATGTTGAAGAATCAGTGCTTCGACACTGGTGATCTTTGCTTATTCCAATACACTGGTATTAGTTTGCCTGTCTTCCCAAGTGATGTGTAAAAATTTTCAGAGACACCGTCGATGGAATCTTTCGAGGAGTTGGAGATGGCGTTTATAAGTGGTCCGTGTATGGGATGTTAGACGAGGGGGAGAATTGGTGGGAGACACAACATGCTCCTTCCGGGGCAGTTTGACCACCTTTGGTCCATACACTACACTCAGCTCTCACCTGTGGCTCCTTGAAGCCAAGGGTAAAAGAATAAAAGATGAATAAAAGATGGCGGGTGTCTAGGTAAGCCCCACCCCACATAATCACACATACCATTTGAATGGCAATGCCTATCAGCTGTGATGGCCTGGGATTCAGACTCAGACGCTGAACCTGAGGGATCCCAGCCTGCACAGGATTCCCCGCCACCAGAACCAGCAGAGCCGGGGCTAGGGCCTGAGGCTGAAGGGTCCTCACCTGTGCTGGATCCTCAGGCGCAGGCATCTTCTGAGTCTGCTCTGGCTCCTGATGGGGTGGAGGAGCCATTGCCTGCAGGTGCTCCACTCCCAGCCCTGCCAGGGGAAGCTGAGGTTGCCTCTGGGTCCGGTAACCCTCCAGCCTCTCCTGAGCTGCAGAGGCTCAGGGCAGAGAGGCGAAGGGAACTAAGTTCCCGCAGGAGGAGTGCTCGCCTCCAGGCCAGGAGAGGCGAGTCACCAGAGGATCGGGGCCGCCCTATGCCTCAGGGCAGATAAAAGCCAGCCAGCCCCAGCCCAAGTTGCAGGAGCAACATTGTTCCTGACCAGTTCCTGCTTGAAACCTGTCCTGCTTTCCTGCCTGAGCGCCTGACCCGCCCTGGTTCCCTGCTTGCCTACCTGTTCCTGACTTTGCCTGACTCCCTGCCCTGCACCCAGCTTCAGTTATTACAGACTGCCTTTACGTTACCCCTCTGACCATGGACCGGACTTGGACCTTGCCTTTCGGATACCCCATGGGACCTGCACATCAGCTTTGGTGGGGCCCAGGCCCCTCTAATATTTTATGGGGGAAGAGAAGGGATCTTGGCTCCTGTGCTAGAAGCTGTCAGGGTTTAACAGCAGCCACACCCCGGGAGCGGCTTTGACTCGCCGGCTAAACCAGGTGAGGGGAGCCGATGGGTCTCGAACCCTCAGTGAGTTAGGGCAGGGGTCAGCAAACTTACCGCGCCTCGTGTCAGTGTCTCCAGCACCGATCATGCGGTGGGCCGGAGGGCGGGGGAGCGTGTGCCTATACATATGGGCACACGCTATTTCCGCCACACTTCAGGGTCGGAGGAGCACTGGAAATAGCTTGTGAGCATGTGCGCGGGCCTCCTCCGACCCGGATGTGCACTGGAAATAACGCTTGCGCATGCGCACAAGCTATTTCCGGTGCTCCTCTGACCCGGAAGTGGGCAGCCGCGCAGCGCAGCGCCAGTAAGAGCAGGCGGCAGCAGCAGGCGGCAGGGGGGGCTGGGGGCTGGATAAACGAGTCCCTCAGGCCTTATCCGGCCCGTGGCCCTTAGTTTGGGCACCCCGGAGTTAGGGGCTTCTGCCTGCATGCAAAGACAGGCTCTGGAGTATTGAGCGGGCAAGGCCAAGAGTTGGTCCAACGGACAAGAAGGCCATTTCTGCATAAACTGCAAAGGGAGGGGGGCAGATCTAGGGGAAAGAAAAATGATCCTAAACCTCCACTGCCTTGCAGGATATCTTCAGAAAGGGCTCGGGAGTAAACCCTACCCAAATCCAGAATAGAGTCCCGAAGATGGTTGGATGCAGTGCTTTTTTTCTTTTATAAAAAAAATGGGTACTCTCATTTTGACTCAAGAAAACCACCATTTTATAGTTCAAACTAGCTGACATGGCCACACCTTGCTGTGGCTGATTTGGTGAAATGCAAAAGTAAGATACAGTATGAAAGAGAAAGCATGTGTTGTGCTATGCTGTTTAACGTCCACTGGAGGGCGCTATATTTTTTTGCACAAAATCACATTTTTACCTGGGAAAGGTGTGGTATTTGTGCAATGTAAGTACATATGATCACTCCCATATGGGCATGGAACGTTGTGTCCAAATTTGAACGGAATCGATCAAGGGGTTACGGTGAAAGGCGATCGTTAACAAACATCCAACTTGAACGATTTTTTTTATATATAGATTGGTAAAAATAAATACAGTAAATGGACAAAAGTGCAAAGATTCACAAAATGTTTAGGGGTAAGCCTACCCCTGCGTCCCCCCAGAAAAAAGCACTAGTTGGATAGAACCTTGTGCATCTCCTTCCTGCAACCAAGCTGGTGCCAAACGTCTTGTTCTGCTTTCCTTTGAACCTCATCAATGAGGCTGAGAAAGGGGGTCTTGTCATCTGGGCAGCCCAGGACCTCCAGACACACTGCCCAGGCTTGCGTCCCAAGGAGGTCACTTCCTTGCTGCTAACGCTGCAGTTTGACTTCATCCCTGGAGGTGCACTCCTTTGTCTTTCAAGACAGACAGATGCCAACAACCCTGAACATGAATGCAAACACGGAATGCCAAAGTTTAAATATCTTATGTTTCATTTTGATCCCCTCGCCTTCCCTTTCCGGCCTCCGGTGTCCTAAAATGCACCTCAAATATTCAGCTTCGAGGAGGAACGCTAAGGAGATCTGCAGTGTTTTTCTATTTAGGGGCGGCTCGGCAGAAGGGATTTGTTCCCTCATTCAAGGTCTTACCTAATTGCCATATTTGGGCTCAGCGTGGAATGTTCCCCGCAGGTTAAAAGGGGAGGGGGGGAACGGAGAGGAAAATGGTCTCCTGTGCTGAGTGACTCACTGGGCTTCTCAGCTGGGAGTGTGTGGTTCAGCTTCCTTGCCCTGGACATCTGGGTGTGTGCTTTATTGTGGGAGGCTTATGCCTTATATCGTAAGCATCTCTGGCTCTCTCCTGGCACAGCTCCCTCTTCTCTCTCAGCTTGTGCCGCTGCAGCCTTAGGAGATCTACTTTTCCATTTCTGTAATTCTGCACAGGTGGAATCCATGATCTCGTACAGGGGTTGGATAGGATTGCTAAATCTCCTTTTCCCCCTGCATCAACTAAGGAAATTTAAATTGCCCCAGGAAGTGTTGATCCAATTTTACAGAGGCATCATTGAAACTGTTCTCGGTAATTCTATTCCTGCTTGGTACGGCACAGCCTCCAAGATGGACAAGAAAAGGCTCCAACGAGCAGTAAGAATTGCAGAGAGGGTAATTGGTGCTAGCTTGCCTTCAATAGAGACACTCTATGCTACCCGAGTTAGGAAGAGAGCAGAGGGAATTGTCGCAGATCCTTTGCATCTGGGTCATCATCTGTTTGATTTACTTCCGTCTGGACGTCGCTACAGGACTTTATATACAAAAACAGCCAGGCACAGGAACAGTTTTTTCCCTTGTGCCATTAAATTGTTAAATTCGTAGTTGTGTAGCAGAAGGGGAGGCCAATTATGGGTGGGGTTTCCTTGTTGTGTCATTGTATTGTGAGTGGAACCGTGTTTGTATAAGGTATGTTTACATTGCAATGTAGCCGAAGCAAAATTCCAAGTATGTTGGAAAATGTACTTGGCCAATAAATTATTCCTATTCAGCGGGTTCTCCTTCATGGAGAGCATGTGTTGCGGTGGGGGCTAACAAGTCACCCCACTGTTGCTGGGCGGGTTAGGATAGATGACCATGGCAGGTGATTGGGCCCTGCGGGTTGCTGGGGAGAATGCTATGTAGCAATTTTTGATGGACAGCTCAGAGGTTATATATTCCCAGTGCAGGCAGCATGCGGCCCTCTTTGCTGCGTGCATTGGATCACCCGCCCTCCCTCCCTTTATTTAGGCTTGCGCGTTGACCTTGCTATGCCTGTCATGGGGTCGTCTGCTTTAGGGGCAGGGGCCTGGTAGGAATTTTTCCATCTGGCTGATTGGCTGTTGCCATTTGGTTTTCGCCTACTGCGTAGCAATTAGTCACAACTTGTAAGGTTGCGGTTAGGCATTGGTTATGAATTTGGTTGGTGGAGGGGATATGGTTGGCTGTGCCTGCCCCTCCAATGCTGCTGCGCGGGGAATTCCATTAAAGGAATCCAGGGGCTCATCATGCTTTTGTCTGTATCCCCCGGTCGGCGGCCAGGGCCACGCTAGAGCCCCTGGGAACATTTGGGCAGAGGTGAGGGCCTGGGACCCCGACCCCCATTCTCTCCCCAAAGTGTTTTCCCTTTACTGACTTCCGCTAACCGGGCGGATGTCAGTCTTCCCCCAGGAGGGGGCAGCTAGTTGGAACCAATGCCTAAGCAACCACTCACATTTTGTATTTTAATAAAAGTTGTGGCCAAAATCATGCCAAAAACCTTAAACTTAAATTACTGTGTGTAGTGTGAGTTATTTAGGGGGGTGGCTTGGGGACCTCGACACGCAACTATTCCTATTCCTATTCCTATTCCTTTCCAGGGGGCGGGCAAGGGAAGAGTCCTCCACACCTGCCTGCCCCCTGTCCCCCCCCCAAAAAAACAGTACTTTTGCCTTGTCAGGATTCAACCTCAATCAGTTAGCCGCCATCCACCCTCCAACCACCTCCAGACACTCACACAGGAAAGGCAACCCAAAGGGAAAGGGATGTAGTTCAGTGGCAGAACATCTGCTTTGCATGCAGAAGGTTCAGTCCCCAATGGCATTTCCATGTAAGAGATGAAGGAATCTCCTGCCTAGAGGAACTGCTGCCAGTTGTGTATGCAATACTGAGCTAGATAGACCAGGGGTCTGACTCAGTATACAGCCATTTCCTATGTCCCTTATTTTGGGGCCATCTGACTGCTTTTTTTCTTCCAAAAACAGAGAGAAGTGCACAGCTTAAGCACTTAAAAACATGTTTATCCTAACATATAGTTTGTGCGGCCTTGAGGACATCGTGTCGGCTAAAGTACTTGGGGCATTTTGGCAAAAACAGGCCCAGGCGGAATAGCACAAAATGACAATAACAAGGATTATGTCAGCAGGCAAGCAATTCCTGCTGGAACTTTGCACGTGGAGGGGGGGACCACCACCACCCAAATTGCAACAGGAGAATCTTGTCAAGCCGCTGGAAAGCTTGCTGTGCGTCACATGTGTGGCGCAACACCGTGGGTGTTCTCCTGTGGCCGAGCGAGGCCAGCCTGTTTCTCTTCTGCTCGTGAGTCCCCTTGGGCAAGATCTTCACAAGGCACCAGCCTTTAGGGGAGAGAGGCTTTGATGCCTCGCCTGTTGCTCTTCCTCCGGGCCAAGGGTGGCGACGGTGAGCAGGTGCTTCTGCAAGGAGGTTCCACGGTTCGACCACTGTGTGGTAACCAAGATGGAAGCAGGAAGCTGATCTTCCCCAGAGTCCATAAGAAGACCCTAGTGGAGCAGGTCGATGGTCCTTCTAGTCTAGCACTGAACCACAGTTGAGTGGGACATCTGCACCAACTCTTGTTGTTTAGTCATTTAGTCGTGTCCGACTCTTCGTGACCCCATGGACCAGAGCACGCCAGGCACTCCTGTCTTCCACTGCCTCCCGCAGTTTGGTCAGACTCATGTTGGTAGCTTCGAGAACACAGTCCAACCATCTCGTCCTCTGTCGTCCCCTTCTCCTTGTGCCCTCCATCTTTCCCAACATCAGGGTCTTTTCCAGGGAGTCTTCTCATCTCATGAGGTGGCCAAAGGATTGGAGCCTCAGCTTCAGGATCTGTCCTTCCAGTGAGCACTCAGGGCTGATGTCCTTCAGAATGGAGAGGTTTGATCTTCTTGCAGTCCATGGGACTCTCCAGAGTCTCCTCCAGCACCAGAATTAAAAAGCATCAACTCTTAAGTGTGGTGAACTAAGATTAAGAAAAGCCCTGTTGGATCAGGCCCAGTGTCCAACTAGTCATTTAATCAGCACTTCATTGAGAACCACAAATACCAGAATCTTACTTTTCAGCTCCGCAGCAGCACATCTCCTTTGCATGTAGAACAGGCATTCCCAACCTTCGGCCCTCCAGATGTTTTGGACTACAATTCCCATCATCCCTGACCACTGGTCCTGTTAGCTAGGGATCATGGGAGTTGTAGGCTAAAACATCTGGAGGACCGCGGGTTGGGGGATGCCTGATGTAGAAGGTTCCAGGGCCGACAGCACTAGGTTAAATGGGCCAATGGTCTGATCCTGCAGGAGGCAGCTCCATGTGTTCACTGTACATGCAGTAGGCAGCTGGCGGGGTGTCGGGATGTCCAAGACCGAGGCTGGCAACGCTCTTGATTTCATCACCATCATCCATACTATTTCTATGCTGCTTAATATGCAAAGTCCCTAAGTCGCTCCCATAAAAGACAGTAAGATAAGTAGAATAAAGTGGGGGGGAAATGTATGCATGACATCTAAAACCAAAAATGCAAAGAAATGCATCAGGAAAAACAGAAGCAAGCCACCAACACAACACTCAGTTAAATATCAATATATAGCAAAACAGAACAGTGCAAAGGCTCTTACGAGCCCAGGATTGCTTGCTTCTGCTCTGGAGGGTAGGACTCGAACCCATGGCTTCAAGTTACAAGAAAGGAGATTCCAACCAAACATCAGGAAGAACTTTCTGACAGTAAGAGCTGTTTGGCAGTGGAACAGACTCACACGAGAGGCGGGGAACTCTCCTTCCTTGGAGGTTTTTAAGCAGAGGTTGGATGGCCATCTGTCAAGGATGCTTTAGCTGAGATTCCTGCATTGCAGGGGGTTGGACTGGATGACCTTGGGCGTCCCTTCCAACTCTACAATTCTATGAACATTCAAAAACAGAAATGTAAACAAACGCATCAGGAAAAAACAGAGAAGCCACCAACAAAACATTTGGTTAAATATCAATAAATAATAAAACAGAACAGTGTGAAGGCTCTTATGAGTCTGGGATTGCTTGCTTTGACAGATAGGTATTTAGGAGCTTGCTGCTGTTTCTATCGCATGAACAGCACCTGGAAGAGTCTTTGCCCACTGGCCATGTTGTCTGGGGCAGATGAGAGTCTAACAATAGCTGGAGTCTCACATGTTCTCTATAACACCGGTCTTGAAAGACCTACATTGGCTCCCAGTAAGTTTCCAAGCACAATTCAAAGTTTTGGTGCTGACCTTTAAAGCCCTAAATGCCCTCGGTCCAGTATACCTGAAGGAGCGTCTCCACCCCCATCGTTTAGCCCGGACATTGAGGTCCAGTGCCGAGGGCCTTCTGGCGATTCCCTCACTGCAAGAAGCCAAGTTACAGGGAACCAGGTAGAGGGCCTTCTCGGTGGTGGCACCCGCCCTGTGGAACGCCCTCCCACCAGATGTCAAAGAGAAAAACAACTACCAGACTTTTAGAAGACATCTGAAGGCAGCCCTGTTTAGGGAAGCTTTTATTGTATTTTAATATTCTGTTGGAAGGCACCCAGAGTGGCTGGGGTTTAAATTATTATTATTATTATTATTATTATTATTATTATTATTATTATTATTATCCCTGATTGAAAAGAGAAACCCATCAACAGATGGGATTTCTGAGGATTGGTTGAAAAGTCAAATTAGCAAGCAAGCAAAATATTCCTCCTCCTCCTCCTCCTCATCCTGATTCTCCGATGGAGAAACAGACCTGCTCAAAGATCTACACGCCGGGTCAATAAACAGACTTTAATTGCAGAGAGGCTCAGCCAAAGAAACCCGCAGTAGGGTTAGAAATAAACTCCTGTAATATATTCGGTCCTGCTCAAGGGAATATTTAGATGTGTACACGAAGAGTTATAGGCAGGATTCTAAGAAAAACTAATAAGAACCCACCATCTCTCTCTTTTTTTTTGCCGTCCTACAGATGGTGGCATTTAAAGCCCAAGATGCCGTTCAACCACCTTTTCGCCCCCGGGGGGCTGGGGGAGATGCTCCTCTGAGAAGACAGCAACTTCTGCAGGAAATATGGACCACCGGCAACATTTCCCATGATTATTTAACTAACATGGGTCAATATTTATTTATTCGTTGGGATTTTCTAACCAGCCCTGCCCCAAAGGCTTGGGCTGGCTAATTACAACACAGGCAATTGAAAGCAGATTTTTTAAAAGTGTAAAACAGAACCGCATTGAAGCTTTGCATGCTGCTATTTTAATGGGGACATGTAGAGGCTTTTAAATCTGGATTTGGGTGGCGGCGGGTTTGGGGTTCTGCACTGGCAGAACTCCTTGAAAATGAGACAAATGCCTACCGGGGCGGGGGGCTTTTCCCTTTAAGGAGCAGTGGGTCCAAGAGAAGAGTGAGTCATATGTTGCATTGCCGTCAGGAAAATACCTTTTAGTTTTGACAGGACAATAACTGCGGCTACTCTATGGTTAGAGATAGCTGCGAATCAAGATGTTATTTCTGTATGCAACAACAGCAGCTAGGGTCAATTCTGTATCCAGGGCAGCTGTCTACCAGCTCCATCTGGTACGCAGTATGAGACCCTCCCTGCCCGCAGACTGTCTCGCCAGAGTGGTGCATGCTCTGGTTATCTCCCGCTTGGACTACTGCAATGCGCTCTACGTGGGGCTACCTTTGAAGGTGACCCGGAAACTACAACTAATCCAGAATGCGGCAGCTAGACTGGTGACTGGGAGCAGCCGCCGAGACCATATAACAACGGTCCTGAGAGATCTACATTGGCTCCCAGTACGTTTCCGAGCAAAATTCAAAGTGTTGGTGCTGACCTTTAAAGCCCTAAACGGCCTCGGTCCTGTATACCTGAAGGAGCGTCTCCACCCCCATTGTTCAGCCCGGACACTGAGGTCCAGCTCCGAGGGCCTTCTGGCAGTTCCCTCCCTGCAAGAAGTGAGGTTGCAGGGCACCAGGCAGAGGGCCTTCTCGGTGGTGGTGCCCGCCCTGTGGAACACCCTCCCACCAGATGTCAAAGAGAAAAACAACTACCAGACTTTTAGAAGACATCTGAAGGCAGCCCTGTTTAGGGAAGTTTTTAATGTGTGACATTTTAATGTATTTTAATCTTTGTTGGAAGCCACCCAGAGTGGCTGGGGAAACCCAGCCGAATGGGTGGGGTACAAATAATAAATTATTATTATTATTATTATTATTATTATTATTATTATCCCAGAAATAGAAAGCTGAGAAGACACCAACCAAAGAAGAATGGCAAGAAAAACTGGTGGAATATACTGAACTGGCAAAGCTAACCGGGAAACTCAGAGACATGGACAACGGAGACTTCAAAAAAAGACTGGAAACCATTTATGTTATATTTACAGGGAGAAATTATAAAGAAATGGACTCGCTAGCAGGGTTTATCAAACACTTACAATTAATAATATAGAAATTAAGATGTAAAAATTGGGAAACAACAAAGTGTAAGGGGAAAATATGATAACAAGTACAGTACAAAAATGATAAGAATATAATAATATGTAAATTAAAGATTGCAATATTAAGTAAATGAAAACAAGCAGGGCAAGCAAAGACTTAAGAACCAGAAAATGAAGTTGAGGGAAGTCCCGGGGGGGGGGAGTTGGGGGGGAATGACTTTGTATTTTGTTTTCGAAACAATGTAGATTGCGATTGATAAAATTGTAAAATTTAATAAAGCATTTTCAAAAAAGAGATAGCTGTGAATCCTGCATTGAGTCCTTTCTAGCCCTACAGTTCTATGGTGCTAGGAAAGGCTTCTGAATACAAGTTCTTAGAAACCACAGGAGTGGAGAATTGAAGTGCTTGAATCCTGCTTTCATGGGCATCTGGTTGGCCAGTGTGAGAACACGATGCTGGACTAGATGGGTCCCTGGCCGGATCCAGGAAAACTCTTTTAAAGTTCTTATATTCCTAACTTAACTAGCTGTTGAGGCAGAGTCTTCTGAGGGTGGGCGTTGTGCTGGTTTTTCTGGGGTATGTGTGTGATTTTAAATGGTTTTCATCAGTGCTGTTTTTCTAGAAAAAGATGTGCAGGAATTCGCTATGAATGGCGCCCCCCCCAAGAGGTGCTGGAACTGAGTTCCAGTGAGTTCCAGCTGAAAAAGCCCTGGTTTTCAGTGCTATTTTTAATAGGGTTACTTATTTGTGTTGTTGTTGAAAAAAAATATTTATTTTGATTGCGTACTTTTAGCTATATTTGTTTTAATACATGCTGTGGGTCCCTGGAGAAAGGCAGGATATAAATAAAGATAAAAAATAACGCTTGTGGAACATACTTTCCCAATGCCAGGCCTATAGGGATTTGTCAGTAGGCCTGGATCATTTCAAAGTATACCCCCAGCCTTTCCTAGGTCTTACAGGTGAATAGAGTTGCCAGATCAGGGGCACCCCCAGACCCTGAGATTTTAGGGCCCAAAGCTGGGACCTAAGGGTGGCCCTGGCTGATGTCATGAGAGGTGGCCCCAGGTGGATTCTTCCTCTGCATTCCCTCCCATCACTGAGCCCTGGAGATGGAGGTAAATTGGGAGAGGGGAGGAGGGAGCAAAGGAGGGCAGACCCCCCCAAAAAAAAGTCTGTGCCGTAATTTGCAGCTGGTTGCTGCTGGGCTGAAGCTTGTAGGCTGAATGCATAGTTGTTGTTGTTGTTCAGTCGTTCAGTCGTGTCCGACTCTTCGTGACCCCCTGGACCAGAGCACGCCAGGCACTCCTGTCTTCCACTGCCTCCCGCAGTTTGGTCAGACTCATGTTGGTAGCTTCGAGAACACTGTCCAACCATCTCGTCCTCTGTCGTCCCCTTCTCCTTGTGCCCTCCATCTTTCCCAACATCAGGGTCTTTTCCAAGGAGTCTTCTCTTCTCATGAGGTGGCCAAAGGATTGGAGCCTCAGCTTCAGGATCTGTCCTTCCAGTGAGCACTCAGGGCTCATTTCCTTCAGAATGCAGAGGTTTGATCTTCTCGCAGTCCATGGGACTCTCCAGAGTCTTCTCCAGCACCAAAATTCAAAAGCATCAATTCTTCGGCGATCAGCCTTCTTTATGGTCCAGCTCTCACTTCCATACATTACTACTGGGAAAACCATAGCTTTAACTATACGGACCTTTGTCGGCAAGGTGATGTCTCTGCTTTTTAAGATGCTGCCTAGGTTTGTCATTGCTTTTCTCCCAAGAAGCAGGCGTCTTCTAATTTCGTGACTGCTGTCACCATCTGCAGTGATCATGGAGCCCAAGAAAGTGAAATCTCTCACTGCCTCCATTTCTTCCCCTTCTATTTGCCAGGAGGTGATGGGACCAGTGGCCATGATCTTAGTTTTTTTGATGTTGAGCTTCAGACCATATTTTGCGCTCTCCTCTTTCACCCTCATTAAAAGGTTCTTTAATTCCTCCTCATTTTCTGCCATAGTAGTCGTAGTAAATGCACTCTCAACCTACCCCCTGTCACCTGAAGGGGGCCCTGCAATTCTGGAGGTCTGGGAACCCTACGAGCGAAGCATTAGTGGTAGTGGCATAGTGTGGGTTGCCAGAGCCCGGGGCAAGGCAAGTATCCTTGGCACCGCCTGTCGATAGGCTGGAACTATTGAGGTTGAATCCTGACAAGACAGAAGTACTGTTTTGGGGGGACAGGAGGCGGGCAGGTGTGGAAGACTCCCTGGTGCTGAATGGGGTAACTGTGCCCCTGAAGGACCAGGTGCGCAGCCTGGGAGTCATTTTGGACTGTCCATGGAGGCGCAGGTCAGTTCTGTGTCCAGGAGGGGGGTGAAGGGCTAAAACGTTGAGCATTTTTAGGGGAGCCAAAGTTGTTGAGCTTCTTTGGGGGGAGCCAGTGATCTACCAGTGATCTACCACAGACGTCCAGTGATCTACTGGTAGATCACGATCTACCCGTTGGACGTGCCTGCTTTAGAGCTTTATTTTGTTTTTGAAAAGACCACTGCAGGACCCATGTTCACCTTACAAGGAAAACCCATATTCGGGGGTTGGGGTGGGGGATACATCTACCAGGAAACTCTGTAATTTCCTGCTGTGCTTTAATGACCCATCTCCTGCTATATTTTTAATGACTCATGTGATATTACAGACTCATCTTCTGCAACTGGTAAAACCATAACATTTGAAATGTGATCACATCGATTACATTTTTAATAATAACAAAAAAAAAAACCCTTCACAAACGCCACCTTTGACCCTGCCTCCTCTCCATCACCTGGTTTTGCAATGCAGGTACTTCGTTTTAAAAAAGGAATAGGACACGAAGCCACTCCAACCGAACTGTTTTAGCAACAAACCAGAGATGTAAAAGGAACTGCTCCTTGGTTCCCTTCCAGGAAAACGTCAGCTGAACCGAAGGTCTCCGTGTCCAGAGACTCCCAGGACATTTCCAAATCCAGCTTGGGGCTTTCTGAATAGCCATCCCAGACCCCCAAATAGGGCCCAGAGTGTGTGTTGGTGCATTGAACACTCGAGGGGGGTGAGCAACCTGCATTGTCATGAGATGAAAAGACGTCGCTAATCGGTGGCGTAGCATGGGCGGGGTCACAGGGGTGCAGAATTATTTTCTTTCCAAAAGAAAAAGTAGTAATAATAAGTAAAGTGTGCCCTCCCCCTCATACACAAAATCTCGCAATGTATGCATGGGCAGATTTGGGTGACGTCCAGTTACTCGGGAGCCCTCTCTGTGGGCTTTGGAAAGATACCCGCTGCTAAGAATGGAAATCATTTATGGAGCATAAAGTGAGTTCTCGCAGAGAGCTGCCATTGCGGGGTGGGCAAGAAGTCACTCTTCCTGGTTTGGGGGGTAGGGTTTGTGGCCACAGCTTCCAGGACCTGCTTGTTGTGAGGCAGAATTGCATGTTGCAATTTGGTAGGACGGCCCAGCGTCCTTATATAGATCCCCATGTGGATCTTGGGTCACTCTTTTCGGAGCTTCGGATCACCTGGACCGTGTGGAGCACAGTGGAGCGATCTTATCATTGTCTGGTTTAAATTTCTCTATTTCCCCCTTCTTTCTAGTCCCCTCCAATCCCTTAATTAATTTAATCCCCCTTTTCCCTGTTTGATTTCCCACCCCACCCCAAACCTGCCCTTGGGGAAGATTCTCCCTGTGCCTGTGAACGCTGCGTGTGCATAATTCTCCTTGGCTTGCCTTCCCAGTAGTGAGAAGCCCCCATTAGGGGCTTTCCCTTGCACACAGGTTTCCCCCCATTTCTCCTGTTTTATAATGGGGGTTAGTCAGGGCTGTTCCAGACTGGCTGGAATCACTTTCATTAGTATTCCCGAAGGTTGGCTTTATTTTGGGTGTGTAGAATAGTAAATAAAAATAGAAATACTTTATTGTCACTGTACCTGTTGCTATTTCAAGCGAGCCTCCTAGCAATTCGACGTTATCACTGATGTGGGCTGTTTCTTTTCATTTTGTGTGGGCCCCATCATGAGACAAAGATTCTTAAGAGCAGAATCAGGGAGGCCTGTGAGGCCTGCACATATTATTCAAGCCTAAGCCTCCTACTGTTTGCCTATGAAAATGTATCAGTTTGTTTGCAGGCTCAGTAGCTCTGTGTGTGCGTGTGTGCCTGAACGTCTGTGCTGCTGTTGTAAATGTATCTCTGGCAGACAGAGTGGAGCCACTGACTATCTGTGCCTCATAGGACTATGAGCACTCTGTCTATGCTCTTTAGCTATCCTGTTTCTGAACAAATTTAATTTCTTCAAGTATGTTTTGCCATGATAGTGACAGTCGCAATTTCAGATGTCTCTTTTACTTAGTATTCCTTACTGGGACTATTCTATTGCTGGGTAGGTAGAATAGAAATAGAAATAGAAATAGAAATAGAAATACTTTATTGTCACTGTACCACATGTTTACAGTGAGACTGATAAGAGCCCTGCTCCCTCCCAATCTCTCAGTCTTTGTCACACTCTGTGTGCTGTCGTTCTACCACCAATTCCTAACGTCAGCTGCAATGTTGCTGTCTTTCATTCAGCAGCCTCACAGCCCATGGGTAGAAAATGTTCTTTAACCTGTTGGTACGGCTTGTCATGTTTCTATATCTCCTGCTCGAGGGCAGCCCATTTGTGATTTAATTACCCTCCCCCCAAAGAACTTTGGGTTTCTTGAGGGGGTGCTTCCCTCTAAAAGGGCAAGCAGGGGCACCTGGACAGGTGGCGGGCCACCTCGAGTCGGTTATTTCACTGGTATAGGGCTTTGCCTTAACCATGAATTGGTTCATGGAATACTGCAAATGACTGGGCTGTGTAGCCATTACAGCCTTACTGGTCGGAGGGGCTTATTGTTCTATAAATAAATTTGAATAAACAAGGCTATTCGGACAGGATCTTATATGCCAAGGGTTTAATAGTTCAGCAGCTTGGTCTGTGATTGAATTGCTTGATTCCTTTTATGTGCACGCAGCTAGAATGGCTCCAAAAGAAGGCTTCTGCGCAGACTTATTCCTCTATCCCAGCAAAGAGGGCTATTAGGGGCCATCCCAGTCACTTCATTCGCCCAATCCTAGTTGTACTGTGGGCCGTATTGAATCCTTCATAGCAATTTCGGCTGGTGATTCAGAAGCGTTGTCCCGCTTTGCATCCGGAATGGATGGTCTCCTTCAACGCTCTGCCCGTCAAATCAGTGCTCAAGCAGGGCCACCGCCTCCGGTGGGGGTTTCATCTCCTGCAACGACGGCATCCAGCGTGGAGGGAGAGGAGCTCCCAGTATCAGGGGTTTTAATTTCTGTTTCCCAATTTTCACGGAGTTCAGTTCCTTCCTCTCCAGGCCCCGGTGTGGGTGGCGGGAGCATTAGCTCAGCAGGCAGCTAGGAGGAAGGGGCAGCAAAAGGCCCCCTCCCGGTCCGGGAGGTCTTCTCAGTCCTTACCCGGGCCTTCTTCTGGGGTTGGTATCTCACCTGTTTCTTTTCCTCAGCCTCTCCCAGGTATTTTTGCTGCAGGATCCTGCGCCTGAGTCCTTTGCGGAGGTCAGCCTACCAGTGCCAGCGAGCACGTCTTCAGGCGGAAAGTGTTGCCACAAGAGACGTTCCTGAAAACGGGCCAAAAGGAGCCTGGGAAACTCTTCTTCTTCAACAGCCTCTCCCAGGTACTTCGGTCCAAGGGGCGATTCGCCATGACGGGAGCACCTCTTGGTGGTGCAGCAGTAAAAATGCTGGCATGCTTGCAAAGCTAAGCAGGCTCTGGTGCGGTTCAAATTGGATGGGAACCACTTGTTGCAATGCATGGAAGTTGGTCAATATGACCCTCAGGATCCCTTCCAGCTTGTCTGTTCCTTGATTTCGTGACTCCTCTGGTAAATAGGTGCACATACCTTTTGCTGCTTGCTGTCTAGACAGGCACCCCCCTTTTTTGGGGGGAAGGGGGCCCACAATAGCAACCCAAAACGCCCCCTGTCCAAGCAGGGCTGGGGCTGACAAGCTACGATCCTATACCTCTCGCCCATTCTCCCATGAGATTATCTCAATCGATGCCTGGCTGGAAGGTTATACAGATTGGTCAGCTGTTTTGCACTTGTTTGAAGGGTCCCCCCCTAGATATTTGGATTCCCATGCCATTGGGGATTTATCCCTAAGTAAGCCCCATGAGATTGCTGTCTGATCCATGATTTATTGGTCCTCACAGAAAAGGGCTCCTAAGCAGCGGGCTATCCGGTTGCCGCTTCCTAAGGCGAATCAGTGGTTTGGCTGTTGGAGCTATATTAAAGGAAGGCCCTTTTGAGGGGGAAAGGGAGGAGGGCAGTAGCCTGCAAAAACGGCCCCCTCCCAGCCCACGCCAGGCACCTCGAAATAGTTGTATCACTACTCTGGCCCCGACTCCCATAAAGTTACAGCCCCTGTTGCATTGGCTGTCCAATTAGCCTAATCAGGTGGCGGCTCTTTATCTGCGGGAAGGTTTTTCCCATGGTTTCAGGATTCCCATATCAGCGAACCCCGTGGCGGGTAAACCTGTTAACCAGAAGTCAGTGCGAGAACTGCCGGATGTGGTTAGGAAAAAGATAGGAAAAGAGTTGGCATTGGGCCGCATGGCTGGCCCTTTCGACGCTCCTCCTTTTCCCGAACTGCATTCCCCCCCCCTCGGAGTGGTGCCTAAAAAGGCACCAGGGGAATTTCGCCTGATTCACAATTTATCACACCCCAGGGGCACGTCAGTGAATGACGTGATCCCCCCGAGCCTTGTCCAGTGCGCTATGCTTCATTGGACGATGCGGTCAAAATGATTAGGAAATTTGGCCCGGGTGCTCTATTAGCGAAGTGTGACATAGAGTCGCCATTCCAGCTGTTGCCAATCAATCCGCAGGAATTTTGGCTGCTTGCTTTTCAATTTGAGGGTGCTTATAACTTTGATAAGGCAATGCCCAGGGGCTGTTCGGTAGCCTGTGCAGCATTTGAGGCCTTCAGTACTTTCCTGGACTGGGCCCTGCGCCATAAAACAGGCCTGCGAGGGGTTACTCATTATCTCGATGATTTTGCTGGCCTCTGGCAGTGACACAGGCGACTTCCCAGTGCTCATGCAGGCTTTTACTGCACTCACTGAGGAGTTGGGCGTCCCTTTGGCATCGGACGAGACGGAGGGCCCGGCCACCCAGTTAGTTTATTTAGGCATTTTTGCTGGACACTGTCACGCAGACTTCAAGTCTGCCGTCTAAAAAAAATAAAAAAAATCATCATCACATTGAGGAAGGTTATCGAGGAGGTGCTTCCCCTCTCTAAGGTAACCTTGCGTCAGCTTCAATCGCTGTTGGGACACTTGAATTTTGCTTGTAGGGTGGTGGCACCAGGGAGGCCCCTTTTGCTCCCGCCTGGCAAGACTCACTTCTGGCTTGCGGGCGCCTCACCACCACACGCGTTTGCCCCAAGATGTGAAGGAGGACCTTCGGAACTGGTTGATATTCCTTCAGGAATTCAATGGGGTCTCACTGTGGCAGGACACTTTGAACCTCCACAATGCTTCCAGGTTCACTCTGACGCTGCAGGTTCCTTAGGTTTTGGGCTATATTGGCAGGGTCGCTGGTGTGCCATGCCTTGGCCGGCGGCCTGGCAGGAGGAGGCAATTACACGGGACTTGACTTTTCTCGAGTTTTTCCCCATTGCAGTGGCCGTGCATATAAGGGTCGAGGAATTCAGGGACTGTCCTCCTGGACTGACAACCTGGCGGTGATGACCCGGTTCAGAGCCTTGGCTCCGGAGGCGTGAGGGCATCCGGAGCGTTTTCCAGACCACCTGTGGAGCCTTGGAGGCACTTAGCCATGCAGGGAGTAGCCGCTTTTGTTGCCCCATCCACTTTTCGTCTTATAGAAGGCCTGGGCTGATTTTGCCCAGTTTTGCGGTCAGTCCGGGGTGGGCCAGTTTGCCTTGCCCCTGACAGCTGACATGGTGCTGGAGTATTTGACGCACCTCTTTGCGATGGGCCGCGCTCCCAGGACCATCAGGATCCAGGCAGCGGCTATTTCCTTTTTTGCCAAGCTTTTCTTTGAGAAGGACCCTTGTTCGAAGTTTTTTTTTTTTTATTCGACAGGCCTTGAAAGGTTGGGCTAGGATGGCTCCATTGCAAGCCCAGGCCAGGCACCCAATTACTTTTGCTCTTTTATTTAAAAATGCGAGCCAAGCTTCGCGTGGTTTGCTGGTCACGCTTTGAGGAGCGCCTTTTTCGGCTGCCTTTTCACTGGCCTTTTCTGGGGCACTGCAGGTTGGGGAGGTGGTCCTTGAGGCTTCCCAGCTCGCTGGTTCGCGGGGTCTGTTGTTAAATGATGTAGATCTGTCTCTTTCAGAGGTGGTCATCACCGTCCGCAATTCCTAGACTGCCCAGCTGGGCCGGGGGGTTGTGATCCGGCTGCCCGCCACGCGGAGGCTGGGCCCTTGCTCGGTTAAGGACACTGCTCAGTATCTTGCGGTGCGCCCCGCTGGGAACGGCCCTTTCCTGGTGCATGAGGATGGCTTGCCTTTGACCCGGCAGCACTTTGCCAAAGTAATGCCCCTCATTCCTTCAGGAGCGGCGCAGCTACGGCGGCTGCCCGTTGGGGGCTGTCAAGAGACAGGATTAAGGAGCTGGGACGGTGGAAGTCGGATGCCTACAAGGGCTATGTGCGACGTTGATATGGTTTTAATTGTTGTTTTTCTGTTCCCTTCAGGTCCTGCACCCGTACGCATTTGGATTGTCGGGCACAGCATCGTTTACTGGGCCGGCGCCAGAGCTCGGGAGGCAGGGCTATGGCCCAACCTTGGACTTTCACCCCATGTTTTTGTTTCCTGGTTGGGCAAGAGGGGCATGTTGTGGGAGGAGTTGATTCCTTTGCTTTTCAATCGTGCCGCTGGGGAGGGTCCACCTGATGCCTTGGTTTTGCAACTAGGTGAAAATGACTTGCCAGCTATGAAGTGCCATGTCCTTCGCCTCAAGATGCGGCACGATTTGCAAAAAATTGCTGTTTTATTCCCACAGGTTAAGTTGTTTTGGTCTCACCTGCTACAGCGGCGACCGTGGAGGGGAGCGCGCTCTGCTGTGGCTGTTGAGAGGGCCCGCAGTCGTACCAATTGTGCGGCTCTTGGGGTGGTTTATGATTTGGGGGGGGTCTGAGATTCCTCATCCCGCAATTACTTTTAAGAATGTTCCCCTGTTCCGCCCAGATGGCGTGCATCTTTCACCAATGGGTAATTATCTTTGGTTGGGTGCTAATGGGGGGGCCCTGAGGGCTTGGCTGGGTATGTGAGTGGTTTGGCGGTGAGCCGGTGGCTCGTGGCGGTTAGGCATTGGTTCTGTGGTATGGGTGGGCGGTGCCCCCCAAGAAGTGATGTTGGTAATGGGAATTCCGCAAAGGAATCCAGGGACTCAACATTGCTGTCCAAACCCGGTGGGTGCAGGGCCATGCAGGAGTCCCTGGGACCCCTGGGGAGGGGGAGGCACGATGTGATCCGGCCCCGTTAACTCTCCCCAGCTAATGGTTTCCCTTCGCTGACAAGTGGTCAGCTCTGTCCCGCTGCGACAGCTAGTCTTGCTGCTGACTAGGGTCAGCTCTGTCCCGTTGGACAGCGTGAACCAATGCCTACGCAACCACTCACGTGATTTGTATTCAATAAAGTTGTGGCCAAAATATGCCCAAAAACCCAAACCAAAATTATGTCTCCAGTGTGAGTTTATTGGTGGGAGTGACTGGGTGCCCTACACACGCAAACAAAATTAAGGCTGCGTAGTATTTCCATTGATAAATGGCAGTGGGGTTTTTTTCCGTTAAAAAAAAAGTTTAGGGGTACTCTCATTTTCCTACTCATATTGAAGTAAAAAAGGTAAAGGGACCCCTGACCATTAGGTCCAGTCGCAGATGACTCTGGGGTTGTGGCGCTCATCTCGCTTTACTGGCCGAGGGAGCCGGCATACAGCTTCCGGGTCATGTGGGCAGCATGACTAAGCTGCTTCTGGCGAACCAGAGCAGCACATGGAAACGCTGTTTACCTTCCTGCCAGAGTGGTACCTATTTATCTACTTGCACTTTGACATGCTATCAAACTGCTAGGTTGGCAGGAGCTGGGACCAAGCTCACCCCGTCGCGGGGATTCGAACCGCCGACCTTCCGATCGGCAAGCCCTAGGCTCTGTGGTTTAACTCACAGCGCCACCGCCCCTCAAAGAGGCCAAACCTAGATTCACAAAATGTTTAGGGGTATGCGCACCCCTGCGTCCCCCCAGGAACGAAAAGCACTGACAAATGGCAAAAGCGTAATACCAGCTATGATAAATTGAAAGCACATTTCATGTGAACGACTCTTGGGGAAGGGAGAAATAAGGAAGATAAAAAGTAAATAATGATCACATGGGGAACGAAACTGGAACACGACTGTGCAACTTAACTTTTAAACTGAACTCAGATGAATATCACACAAGATTAGAGTTAGCTGCAATTTAGTTACTGCTGAATTCTACACCCCTTCCTCTGCTGCCTGTATTTCTATCCAGTTCATTTCTTTACAAACGCACACATACCTTCCTCACCGGCTGCTTTTCCATTTATTTATTTGATTCACACCCCACTTTTCCTCCAAGGAGCTCAAGGTGGCAGGCATGTGGTTTTTTTTTACTTCCCCATTTTATCCTCACAAGAGCCCTGCGAGGTAGCTCAGTCCACAAGGCAGTGGGTTCACCCAGTGAGCTTCATGGCCGAGAGGGGATTTGAATCTTATTCATCGTCGTCTTTCTCCAGTGTCTCCTCTCATTTGTCTCCGAGATGACTTAAGTTTACAGTGCGGGGAGAAGCCCCTTCTGCCACAGCCAAGATCACTGGTTTCTCTGATTTGGGACAAATTCCCTTCCCTAACCTCAAATCAGTCAAATTGCGAGAGCAAAGCTTATTTTTTTTCCTCTGCAATTTGCAAAACCAAAAAGCAGAGGTTCTCGAGACCACAATATTTATATTCCTACACTCCCCCTCCAAAGTGGCAAGAATAGGGCTTAATGGACTGTTTCTAATCTTTAAATGAATTACAGGTGGAAGCGCAAATTTGATCGTGGTGGACCCAAGCAAATGAGGTTTGCGAGAAACTTGACCTGGGAATTAAACGTCCGCCGTCACGGAACAGATTATTTTTGTCCCAGCAAGGAAGCCAATTTTTCAGTTTCGCTTCGGGATGCTTAGGGGGCTATATTTAGAGAGCTTGAGGAATAATGCCTTTGATTCATGATGTTTTCAGCGAGGAGGGTTGGAGTCTCCCAGAGGTAGTGCTCTTGATCCTTTAAAGCAGTGAACTTTCAAAGGGTGGACCTCACTGGGATTCCTCCGGGGCCACCGCATGAAAGAAAACAGCCTTGCATGGTGTGGCATGGAGCAGGTGTGGCTGAGCAACAGAGGGAGCAGGGTGGCCGGCTTGACCAGGACAGGAGTAGCTACAAAAGAGTAGCCATTGGTTTTCCGGATCTGTATCCCACATAAGCCAGCCCATGTTGGGGCTGTGGCTGAAGGCCACAATCAGAGCCATCTTTCCCATAAGGTTTAGTGGTGCGTCGCGCCAGGGCGCCGGCCTCTCAGGGGCGCCCCAGCAAGTGGCGGAGCTGCACGGCTTTGCCAGCGGCCTCTCCTTTCCCTGCATACCCGCCAGCTGCACCCCGCCAACCATAAGGCTGGTGGGCGTGCAGCTTCCCTCCCAAGCCTCCTCGGGAGGAGAGCAATCCCCGCAGAGGCTTAGGATGGAAGCTGCGCCCTGCCAACCATATGGACATGCGCAGTCTGCCCGGACTCCCAAGCCGGTGCCCGGCGCCCCTTCTGTGCGGCGGCTGCTCGCGTGGAAAGGCTGCCGGGCGCTGGCTTGGAAGTCGCACTCGCGGTGGGTGGCGCAGAGTGTCACCCCCCAGGCCGGAACCCGGGCCGCAGCACCCCCATCGTCCCACCTTCCTGCGCCACTGGTTAACAGACTCCGGTTCGCTGGAAAGTGTCCAGCCGATCAGTCCAAGGTCACGGAGATTAGATAGAAGGCACAGTGGTTGCAAGATCAGGTTGCAAGATGAGGAAGTGACTTGGGTGACTCGGGGCGGGGGGAATGGGTGTAAACCTTAAATGGGAGCACCTTTACTCCGAGAACGGACTCTTTGTTCTTTCGCTGTGATATGCGAGGTGCTGGGCTTTGGGAAGGAGGTGTGAGGTTCTGGCAGGGTCCTAGAGCTCTCCCACCTCCTGGGAAAGCACTAACTAAGCTTAGGGAAAGAGTGTGTCTCCTCTGAGTCTTCTCTGGAGTGTCAACATAAGGGGGCTTGTGAAGAAGGCGCAACAGAGACTGTACTTCCTGAGAATTCTAAGGAAAACCATCTTCCACAAAAGCTGCTACTTGCCTTCTATCACTGTGCAATTGAGAGCGTGCTCACTTCTGGCTTATGTGTGTGGTACAGAAGCTGTACTACCAAGGACAGGATGGGGTTGTGCAGAGTTGTTAAGGCAGCAGAGAGCATTGTTGGCTGCTCACTCTCCACCTTAGAGCAGATTTATGCCATGAGGTGCCACAGAAAGGCACTGGACATAGTAAAAGTTCCATCGCATCCTGCTCACTGTCTCTTTGAGCTCTTGCCATCGGGACGGAGATACAGGACGATGACGACAAGAACAAGCCGTCTTAGGAACAGCTTCTTCTCCAGAGCAATCTCGGCCTTGAATGGGAAGCCTGGACTTTGAAGTCATCTAATCTTACCTGTTATGTTTTATCATACTGTATGGTTTTAATCAGTGTTTCTGTAATTGTTTTGTTTTTGCGTGGAGTGCCCTATCTGGGTGGATGGAGCAGCCAAGTAATTTCGTTGTCCCCAAAGGGGGCAATGACAATAAAATATATTCTATTCTAAATATATTCTATTCTATTCTCCAGGCTAAACACAGGCAGCTCCTTCCTGCGGGCTGACCGTCAACCAGTTCTTGTCAGAAACCCAGCAAGGATGCCTCGTTGGGACCAGATGAAACTGCCTCTGGAGGTACGGAGCATCCCGTTGGCCCAGCTTGAAGTCTGCCACCCTTGTTTGAAATTGTTTCCCCGCCCCACACTTTCAGGCTGCATATGTTAGGGGGATAGCAATATAGATTCTGTTGAAAGCATTTTTGTTTTTACATAATTAGAAAAATATTTCCAGCTGTATCGAATGTGTCTGTGAACTCTGATAGACAAGAGCTATAAGCATCTCCCTCCCTCCTTCCCTCCCTCCCTCCCCCCTCCCCCTCCCTCTCTCTTCCCCCCTTTTTTAAAGGACACCCTGTTGTCCTAACAAATTCCATATTAACGTAAGCAAAAAAGAACGTTTGCTCAGGGTTTTGTTTGGGGGGGGGTTGTTTTAAAAGATTGATTGGCAGCTCTGCCTTTGAAAGGTCCAGCTTCCTCCTACTCATCAGCTTGCGAGTTGCAATCTTTCCTGCTTATATAATGGGCCTGCTTACATCTGCAGTTTTGAAGGCTCTGCCCAGCCCCCAGCCCCCTTGTAATTCTCCATTTGGACAGGCCATCTGAATGCCTCTCAGCTACTTAGCCCATTTGTTTTAGATTCCCCCAAAAAATGATTTATTGACTCTAATACGACAGAATGGCACTTCCCTCCTGCAGTTGTTTTAGGGTTTCACATGGGGAGAATCTTATTTTTGAGCGGAGGAACACCAGTCCTGCCACCATCCCCGTCACCTGCAAATCTTTCCTGGTTTGGAATCTTTTTGCGGCTCTTCCAATTCATCAAAACAAGTTGTTGTTTTTTGCTTCTAATATAGCACGGTACATCCATATATATTTTTTGACCCCTTGAAATCTCCCACTTTTCCGGAATATAATTTAGAATTATATTATATTAACACTAGCTGACCCAGGCACGCGTTGCTGTGCCTCATTTTGTGGAAACAGCCCTGAGAGTTCCCTGTCACCTGTTGTTTTTCCCTCTCCCGTTCCCCCCTCCCACTCCTCTCTCGTCACGGACTCAATTTTAGCTATTTCAGAGTCACTCACGTAGCAGGAAGATGGTCTCTGTGTAAAGGAGCTGCAGGAATAAATCTCCCAGGAGTCGGCTTCTTCTTTATCTAGAAATTTTATTATTTACAGCACAAACGACCTGGGAGAAAGCGAAGGCATGGCTAACTCGGCCGTGCCCTGCTGTGGCTAAATTTTTGAAATTGAAGAAGTTCCCCTGTTCAACTTCCGTCTGCCCCTTCTCTGTCCCCACCCCCGTTTTCAATTACCCTCTTCTCCGCCCCCCTCTTTTCAATTACCGGTTTGCGAGCTTGCAAATGGCCAACAGAGCTCTGGCAGGGGGAAGGTTTTGTAGCTGCAGTACCAGTATAGCCATTGCTAGAGGGCGAGGTTTTGCTGGTGATGTATAATAGCTGCGCCAATTTTTTGCTTTTGTAGCTGTAGTGCCAGTATAGCCGTCGCTAGAGGGTGCTGTTTTGGTGGTGATGTCTAATGTGTGCGCCAATTTTTTTTGCTTTTTTCTTTATTTTAGGTATGTCAGGTGTGGTTTTTTTTTTGAATTTTTATTATGCCATATCCTTCCTTGATGGTCATGGTACGCTGTGTCCTAATTTGATGAGATTTGGTCCAGCGGTTACGGAGCAAGGTGGTGTCTGCCGCGCACGCAATGGGAACATTTTTATATATATAGATTGTCTTTTCACACCATTGGGAAGCAACTGAGGGTTGCGTCCAGCGAAGACATTTCATGTGCATAAAATATTCCAAATCTGCTCTGGAGGGTTGGGGGGGGACCCCCAGAGGAGATTTGGGAGGGGCGTGGGGCGAGAAGCTGCGTTGTGCTTGCAGACGTCGGTCCCTCTTAGTTGGATGCAATCCTGAGATAACGAGGATTAATAGGACATTTAGGAGATTATACGTTCTACTGGGTGGTATGTTTTACGATGCGTTAAGATTGTATTTGGTTTCGTTTTTCTATGCCTAGTGAAGAGTGGATTAGAAATTAAATTCACCATTATTTGTTGGCATGGAAGCCAAAGAGGACACCCAAATTAGTAATCCAGGCAAGAACTTTATTGTCTCTCTTGAGGAAGGACAGAAACTCAGAACTCCACCCAGATGCGACTGAGTCCAGTGCCACCTACTGGCGAATATAATGCAACCATATAATGCAACTATCACCCCACAGTGATTTCCATGATTTAAGATGCTACGTATGGTGGGAAGAAGTGTGTGGTGTGCTTTTTATCCATCCCAAATCTCTATCCAGTTTCCTTTCTCCTCTAAACCAAGAGTCCCAAACGCTCCTTTCTCTGTCTGACTCAGCAACAAGGCAGCCTCCTATGTTCACAGATGATAAGATAGAAAAGGTCAGCCGCCGGACATTGCAATTTATATTTGCAGCTTACAACGCACAGTCGAAAGGTTAAGATTTACTGCATTAGAATCTGTGCAAATTAAAGAAAGTGGACAGGAAGACGTTTTTCCTCCTCTCTCTTAATACTAGAAATTGGGGGCATCTAATAAAGGAAAACATTGAAAAGATCAGGACGGGGGGGGGTTATTATTATTATTATTATTATTATTATTATTATTATTTATTTATACCCCGCCCATCTGCCTGGGTTTCCCCAGCCACTCTGGGCAGCTTACAGCATATATAAAACATAGTAAAATAGCAAACATTAAAAACTTCCCAATAGTTGAACTACAGAATCCATCTCCACAAGAGACAGTTGACAGCTTGCCAACATCCTTCTTAAACTGTGGCACCCAGAAATGGACACAGTACTCCAGGTGTGGTCTGAACAAGGCAGAATAGATTGGGACTATTACTTCCCTATCCATTCTGAAGGAAATCAGCCCTGAGTGCTCACTGGAAGGACAGATCCTGAAGCTGAGGCTCCAAGACTTTGGCCACCTCATGAGAAGAGAAGACTCCCTGGAAAAGACCCTGATGTTGGGAAAGATGGAGGGCACAAGGAGAAGGAGACGACAGAGGACGAGATGGTTGGACAGTGTTGTCGAAGCTACCAACATGAGTCTGACCAAACTGCGGGAGGCAGTGGAAGACAGGAGTGCCTGGCGTGCTCTGGTCCATGGGGTCACGAAGAGTCGGACGCGACTAAACGACAAATTACTTCCCTTGATCTGAACTCTATACTTCTGTTGATGCATCACACTGTTGACTCGTGTTCAGCTTGTGGTCCACCAAGTCCCCTGGACCCTTTTCACACGTACTACTGGCAAGCCAGGCACACACCCATCTTATATTTGTGCATCCGGTTCGTCCTGCCTAAGGACAGAAACTTACATTTGTCCCTGTTGAAATTCATTTTGTTAGCTTGGTCCCAGCTCTGCAATCTGTTAAGGTCATTTTGAATCCCGGTTCTGCCTTCTGCATCATTAGCTGCCCCTCCCAGTTTGGGGTCATTTGCAAACTTGATGAGGGTGGGGAAGTCCTGTTGCAGACCCCAAAGTCCTTGGGCTGCTGGAAAAAGCGCACTGGCCTTGCGCTGCTCCTACTCATTTCAATGGGGCTTGTGCGAGAACACTTCCTGACAGATCGCTCTCGACGGGCACCTGAAACCATCCACCTGACTCTCGCCCTGGCAGGTCCGTCTCCGGGAAGAGGTGACTCGAAACGAAAACAACACAGATTTGCATGTGGGACAATTTGGTTGCTTAGTGATAAAGAGGTGATGACCATTGCGGTCAGCTCCCCATAGGTAGCAACAGCTGTTTGCACGATTTCACAGCTGCTAAATATGATATAAATCCAAATAATTTCTCATGTTTTCGCAAAGTTTTTTAAAAAAGAGAGAGAGAGAGGGAGAAAGAAAGAAAAAGCACCCAGACAGCAAATTTTTGGCCATTCAGATCCTCTTACCAAATGACATCTGGTTTCCGTACTGCTTATTCAAGCAATCCTTTAAAAATGTTTGCCAAGGGGCGTAACTCAAAACGCTTGTTCCCTTCCCCATCTATAACGGCACAGTTTAGATTACAATGCAGGACGGCGAGTTTATTATAAGCAATGCAGTCTTCCTTACTTTTAAGTGTGCTTTAAAGAGGACTGGATAAATATTATGCAATTAGTTAAGAGAGAGTTTGCTCGGAAGGCCCCGAGATTCCGATGCAGAGCATGACAATGGAGGCGAATTGTTTCCATATGGCGGGAGAGATCTGGGCCGCTGTGTGAGCTCGCTGAGGAAATGTGCAGCGGGATATTCACTCAGCACAAACCAGAGCTTGTTCACACATACAGGCACATAGCTTGGTTTTCCGGACCCTTGGGGGACGGTTCACACATTAAGAAGACAGGGAAGCTGCCTTATACTTATTTATATATGGCATTTCTGTCCCACTTTTCCTGCCAAATTGTTCAAGGTAGCATACATAGTTCTCCCCCTTCCTCATTCAATCTTCACAACAACCCTGTGAGGTAGGCCAGGCTAGAGTGAGGCAGTGACTGGCTCCCAATATCACCCAGTGATCTTCATGTGGCCAAGTGACCACAAACTTGACATGAGTCAACAGTGTGATGCAGCAGCTAAAAAAGCCCATGCAATTCTGGGCTGCATCAATAGGAGTATAGCATCTAGATCAAGGGAAGTAATAGTACCACTGTATTCCGCTCTGGTCAGACCTCACCTGGAATACTGTGTCCAGTTCTGGGCACCACAGTTCAAGAAGGATACTGACAAGCTGGAATGTGTCCAGAGGAGGGCAACCAAAATGGTCAAAGGCTTGGAAACGATGCCTTATGAGGAACGGCTTAGGGAACTGGGTATTTTTTAGCCTGGAGAAGAGAAGGTTAAGGGGTGATATGATAGCCATGCTCAAATATATAAAAGGATGTCATATAGAGGAGGGAGAAAGGTTGTTTTCTGCTGCTCCAGAGAAGCGGACACGGAGCAATGGATTCAAACTACAAGAAAGAAGATTCCACCTAAACATTAGAAAGAACTTCCTGACAGTAAGAGCTGTTCGACAGTGGAATTTGCTGCCAAGGAGGGTGGTGGAGTCTCCTTCTTTGGAGGTCTTTAAGCAGAGGCTTGACAGCCACCTGTCAGGAATGCTTTGATGGTGTTTCCTGCTTGGCAGGGGGTTGCACTGGATGGCCCTTGTGGTCTCTTCCAACTCTATGATTCAATGATTCTATGATTCTATTATTCTAAGTGGGGATTTGAACCCTGGTCTCCCAGAAGAAGGAGTTTGGATTTGATATCTCGCTTTATCACTACCCGAAGGAGTCTCAAAGCGGCTCACATTCTCCTTTCCCTTCCTCCCCCACAACAAACACTCTGTGAGGTGAGTGGGGCTGAGAGACTTCAGAGAAGTGGGACTAGCCCAAGGTCACCCAGCAGCTGCATGTGGAGGAGCGGAGACGCGAACCCGGTTCACCAGATTACGAGTCTACCGCTCTTAACCACTACACCACACTGGCTCTCACCATACTCCCAGGTCCTAGGGGACGTGGGTGGCGTTGTGGTCTTGGGCTTGCTGATCAGAAGGTCAACGGTTCGAATCCCCACGACGGGGGAGCTCCCATTGCTCAGTCCCAGCTTCTGCCAACCTAGCAGTTCGAAAGCACGCCAAAAAGTGCAAGTAGATAAATAGGTACCACTCCGGTGGGAAGGTAAACGGCATTTCCATGTGCTGCTCTGGTTTCGGTGTCCCGTTGCGCCAGAAGCGGCTTAGTCATGCTGGCCACATGACCCGGAAAAACTTCTGCGGACAAATGCCGGCTCCCTCGGCCTGTAAAGCAAGATGGGCGCCGCAACCCCAGAGTCGTCTGCGACTGGACTTAACTGTCAGGGGTCCTTTACCTTTACCTTTACCTCCCAGGTAAAGAATGCCTGACATTCTAACCACTATGCCACAATGACTCTCACAGTCCCCAGGCCATCTAGGTCAGGGGTCAGCAACCTTTTTCAGCCATGGGCCGGTCCACTGTCCCTCAGACCATGTGGTGGGCCGGACTATATTTTGAAAAAAAAATATGAACGAATTCCTATGCCCCACAAATAATCCAGAGATGCATTTTAAATAAAAGGACACATTCTACTCATGTAAAAACACACTGATTCCCGCGCTGTCCGTGGGCCGGATTGAGAAGGCGATTGGGCCGCATCCAGCCCACGGGCCTTAGGTTGCCTTTCCCTGGTCCACACCATCTGGCAGGACAGAGACTCAAACAAAGATGTGCTCTCCCAAGCGCACATTCCCAGCATGTTCACACTCCTGTCTCAGCGACGTCTACGCTGGCTTGGTCATGTACACAGAAGGGAAGATGGCAGGATCCCCAAGAATGTGCTCTGCAGAGAGCTGGATTCCAGCACCAGGCCAGTAGGCAAACCAACTCTGCATTACAAAAATGTCTGCAAACGTGACATGAAAGTTGGCAACACTGACCCCGTTATGTGGAAATCCCTTTATTTAGGATTGCCATATTTCAAAATGTGAAAATCCAGAGCTTTTGGGGGGGGGGGGGGGAGTTGTTGAGTTTTTTTAGTTTTGCCCAAAGTTTTTGAGCTTTTTGGCAAAATTGCAAGAAGATGAAAAATGAAGTTTCTCAGCAATTCTGAAGGAAAATCGACAAAAACAGCACTGCCGACATGGGTTGCCATACGTTCACATTTTCCCAGACGTTTTAGCGATTTCTGCCCGGACACTGCTTCCGACTGCAGTATTCCAGCTATGTCCAGGAGATTCCAAACACATGGGAACCCTACTTTGTACCAAGAGGAGTCATTTTTTATTCATCCTGTTGCTTCAAGCAGTGCAGTCCTGATACCTGCAATAGGAGGCATATCCAGGACATACCAAAGGAAGTCCTTCTTCACACAGAACATAGTTAAATTATGGAACTCGCTCCTCCAGAAGGTAGTTATGTCCACCATCCTAGATGCTTTCAAAAGAGGATTTGACAAATTCATGGAAGGGAAGGTTGTCAATGGCCGATAGAATCAGATCCTCCTGATTAACAGCTGAACTGAATTGCAGATGGGGAAAATTAGAAGCTGAGAGGACCCAAATGGATGGATCCTTCCATTCCTGGAGGGGACCTTCCCATAGAAGACTGTCCTCTGTAAAGTAGGACTTAGGGTCACCAGCAAGACTCATCTTATGATGCTCCAACGTTCCTGCCCATCTCCTGAAGAAGGGACTATTCTCCCTCCATTCATCACCACCATCTCTCAGACCCTGCTGTAGGGTTTTTGGCAGCAACTTTCAGCAAGACATATTTCCCCCGAGATATATGGGATGTTGACAGAACATCCCTCCCATCTGGCTAGGTTGCACTCCAAAAGGATAAAATCTATGCAAACATTAAGTGGCACACGTCCTAAAGTGAGAACACTCGGGTCCTGTCTACACCATACATTTAAAGCACCTACAATTCCCAGCCCTTTTCACAAACTACAGTTCCCAGCATTCTCCATGACTGTTAAAGTGGTGAAAAGTAAAGGTAAAGGGACCCCTGACTATTAGGTCCAGTCGTGGACGACTCTGGGGTTGCGGCGCTCATCTCGCTTTACTGGCCGAGGGAGCCGGCGTACAGCTTCCGGGTCATGTGGCCAGCATGACAAAGCCGCTTCTGGCGAACCAGAGCAGCACACGGAAACGCCATTTACCTTCCCGCTGAAGTGGTACCTATTTAGCTACTTGCACTTTGAAGTGCTTTCGAACTGCAAGGTTGGCAGGAGCAGGGACCGAGCAACGGGAGCTCACCCCGTCGCGGGGATTCGAACCACCAACCTTCTGATTGGCAAGCCCTAGGCTCTGTGGTTTAACCCACAGTGCCACCCGTGTGAAAGAGTGCTCCAAATACACGGTATGGATGCGATCATAGCTAACGAAAGGCTGGCTCTTCCAGGACCTGCTTTGTGTTTGGCTAAAGCGGAGGTTGGGACGAGAGGCTGGTCTTGTTTAGTGGGACGCCTGGCTGGTTCTGCTTTGAGCTTCTTCTCTGGAAGGGAAATGACATTCCTTGCAACAGACGAACAGCTTTCTTGCTTTGCTGCTCTTCCAGATCCTGAGAGGATGACATACCCCACCAACCACCCAGAGCTGTTACTTGCTCTCTGACTTTGCTGGGACATGTTTTGGATCCAGTTATAGTCTTGACTGATGTTGTTCCAGTATGGTTGAATGAAGCAATGGCCTTGGCCCATTCTACTTCCAGATCTCCTCTCTTAGATCTCCTCTCTTCCAGATCTCCTCTCCCAGTACGTTTCTGAGCACAATTCAAAGTGTTGGTGCTGACCTTTAAAGCCCCAAAACAGCCTTGGTCCTGTATACCTGAAGGAGCGTCTCCACCCCCACCGTTCAGCCTGGACACTGAGGTCCAGCATCGAGGGCCTTCTGGCGGTTCCCTCATTGCAAGAAGCAAAGCTGAACCTGGCAGAGGGCCTTCTCGGTAGTGGCGCCCGCCCTGTGGAACGCCCTCCCTTCAGATGTCAAAGAGATAAACAACTATCTGACATTCAGAAACTACCTGAAGGCAGCCCTGTTTAGGGAAGTTTTTAACCTGTGATATTTTAATGTATTTTAATATCTGCTGGAGGCCGCCCAGAGTGGCTGGGGGGACCAGACCAGATGGGCGGGGTACAAATAAATAATAATAATAATAATAATTATTATTATTATTATTATTATTATTATTATTATTATATAGACGCTTAAGAATGTAAGTCAAGTCTGATGGACCAGGCCAATGGCCCATCTAGTCCAGCATCCCGTTGGCCAACCAGGTGCCTCTTGGGAAACCTGCAAGCTGTACCTGAACACCTCACAACCCTCCTGCCACTGGTAGACGAAGGGAACGCTGTGGATGTAGCCTATCTTGATTTCAGCAAGGCCTTTGACAAGGTGCCTCATGATATTCTTGTAAAGAAGCTAGAAGAAAGAAGAAAGAAGTCAAACTACAAGAAAGAAGATTCCACCTAAACATTAGGAAGAACTTCCTGACAGTAAGAGCTGTTAGGCAGTGGAATCTGCTGCCAAGGAGTGTGGTGGAGTCTCCTTCTTTGGAGGTCTTTAAGCAGAGGCTTGACAGCCACCTGTCAGGAATGCTTTGATGGTGTTCCTGCTTGGCAGGGGGTTGGACTGGATGGCCCTTGGGGTCTCTTCCAACTCTGGGATTCTATGATTCCCAAGCCTGCAGGCATCTGTTTGGCCACTGTGAGAATAGGATGCTGGATTAGATTGGGGGGGGGGGGGAGAGACATACCCTAAATATTCAGCAAAAGCTCCCCATGCTCCTTTCATTTTGTGTGGAGACCTTTGGAAGCCCATTCCCCCTCAATCTCCCCCCCCCCTTTTCCCCAGTCAGAACGATAGACCGGCCATTGCTGTATATAAGTTAACATATTTGCTAAATGATGCGGATAAATATGTGACCTCAACAGTGGCCCCGGTTTGCTGTTTTTGCAGCTAAACTTAGTCAGGAATTTGCAGATAGGAATGTGGCAGATTGTAGGGGGAGATAGAACATCTACATTCTGGCTTTACTTTTCGAAGAGGGGTGGGGAATGGTTATTGCTGAACGTAACGTATATTTTTCACCTCCTTGTGCTATTTTGTGGCCTTAAAATAACTGGCTGACTCTGTATTGGTTTCCTGAGACATCTGTCCAACCCGGACTTGCCTGTCAACAGTAGAGACAGCCACTGTTGTCGAACTCCAGCTCCCATCAGCCCAAGTCAACATGGCCAATGATCAGGGATGATGAGAGTTGTAGTCCAGCAACATCTGGAGGTGGCTACCTCTGGCCTAGAACATCAAACTATAAGGAGGACTCTGCTAGATGGAACCAAGGTTCTCTCTTGGTCAGCATCTGATGGTTGCCGTGATGAACCAGATTGCTGTAGGGAGTTCATAAGAAAGGCCTGAGTGCAACAGCATCTCATTTCCGAGGCAGTTGATGGATATGTACTGGTGGCCCCAGAAGGCATTGTGGCCCTTGGGCTGCAGATGTCTTCTTACTGGATGAATACGAAATGTCCCCATATTACTGTTGGAGATTCATTCCCCGTGTGCAGTCATGGGATTGTTGTCTATCACATAGAATCATAGAATCATAGAGTTGGGAGAGACCCCAAGGGCCATCCAGTCCAACCCCTGCCAAGCAGGAAACACCATCAAAGCATTCCTGACAGGTGGCTGTCAAGCCTCTGCTTAAAGACCTCCAAAGAAGGAGACTCCACCACACTCCTTGGCAGCAAATTCCACTGTCGAACAGCTCTTACTGTCAGGAAGTTCTTTCTAATGTTTAGGTGGAATCTTCTTTCTTGTAGTTTGAATCCATTGCTCTGTGTCCGCTTCTCTGGAGCAGCAGAAAACAACCTTTCTCCCTCCTCTATATGACATCCTTTTATATATTTGAACATGGCTATCATATCACCCCTCAACCTTCTCTTCTCCAGGCTAAACATACCCAGCTCCCTAAGCTGTTCCTCATAAGGCATCGTTTCCAGGCCTTGGACCATTTTGGTTGCCCTCCTCTGGACACGTTCCAGCTTGTCAGTATCCTTCTTGAACTGTGGTGTCCAGAACTGGACACAGTATTCCAGGTGAGGTCTGACCAGAGCGGAATACAGTGGTACTATTACTTCCCTTGATCTAGATGCTATACTCCTATTGATGCAGCCCAGAATTGCATTGGCTTTTTTAGCTGCTGCATCACACTGTTGATTCATGTCAAGTTTGTGGTCTACCAAGACTCCGAGATCCTTTTCACATGTACTGCTCTCAAGCCAGGTGTCACCCATCCTGTATTTGTGCCTTTCATTTAGTAGTGGTGTAGTGGTTAAGAGCAGTAGACTCGTAATCTGGTGAACTGGGTTCACTTCCCCGCTCCTCCACATGCAGCTGCTGGGTGACCTTGGGCTAGTCACACTTCTCTGAAGTCTCTCAGCCCCACTCACCTCACAGAGTGTTTGTTGGGGGGGGGAAGGGAAAGGAGAATGTGAGCCGCTTTGAGACTCCTTCGGGGAGTGATAAGGCGGGATATCAAATCCAAACTCTTCTTCTTCTTCTTCTTCTTCTTCTTCTTCCCTATACAGGGCTGCCTTCTAAAGGTTGTGTCCCTGGAAAAAAAGGGGGCACTTGGAGTTGTCTTTGAATTCCCAACAGCACCAGGCACACCCTGCTATTGCGTCGTAAATATAAATAAATAAACCTCCTCACTAAAGATCAAGCACAAAGAAGCACACATTCTTCTTCATCATCATCATCACTTTTAATTTGTATACCGTCCTTCTATCTTAGAAAGGCAGTTTACAAGCTGAAAAAAAACAAAGAATGTACACCTTAACAAAGAATGTACACTTTCTGCAGCTGAAAATCTGGAGAGCGCGATTTTCAAAGGACAGCTGCGTTTTATGATTCCTATATTGTCCAAAGAAGGTGGAATTGGGCAGGTTCCATTAAAAGGCAACCAGTACTATGTACTATGAACAAACACAATGTAACAAGAGGAAAAAAGATAGAAAACATGAGGAAAGACTTTAGGAAGTGAATGTTAATTTCTGTGTAGAGGGGGGGTGGGGGGAAGGGTGAGAGGAAGATTTATTCATATGAATTGTTTGCATGAATTGTTTGTATGACTTGTTTGTGTAATTTGTTTGTATGATTTGTTTGTATGATTTACTTGTATGGTTGTAATGTATGGATATGCATTGCAATTTTGCGAAATAAAATTTTGTAAAAATAAAAATAAAAAAATTAAAAGGCAACCAGAACGCAATGCGTCCTCCATCTCTGGCACGTACGTTATGCAAACACGTACGGGGCTCACACGAGTATCTCTGTTTATGTGCCTTGGAAAGCCTAACTTTGCAGTGAGCCCCATGGAGCTCAACAGGACTTCCTCGCAAGGCAAGGGCATCTTCCAGGGTTGCAGTCGAAATCTCCGTTTGGTTGCTTTCTGTCACATGAGCAGTGCAGGGTCTGTGAGGCCTAAAATGAGGCTCCCAAACCCAGTCAGATGTTTTTTATTTCCTCCGCTAAGAGCTGGACTTGGACCAAAACTCCAAGGTGAAAGGGTGATGTGTAACATAGTGTGACATCTAGAATAAAATAATGTGATGTTTTTAATATTTAAAGAGAGCAAGTCGGCAGTATAACATTTTCTGCGGAGGGAGGCGGACGAGGGTCCCTATATATTTTAATTTGAAATGTGCGCAGATGTCGGGTTTTTAATCGTAGCATGTCAGAATTTGACTTTAACAATGGCAAAAATGTGAGATCTGCTTTTTCGGGATTTCTTCCATGTTTCATGCAGTGGATTTTCATTACACTGAGTAGCAGACCGCCATATATTTATGTAAAGTGTCATCACTTATTGACTTAAGTGCATGTATGAAATTAGAAGACGCCTGCTTCTTGGGAGAAAAGCAATGACAAACCTAGACAGCATCTTAAAAAGCAAAGACATCACCTTGCCAACAAAGGTCCGTATAGTTAAAGCTATGGTTTCCCCAGTAGTGGTGTATGGAAGTGAGAGCTGGACCATAAAGAAGGCTGATCGCCAAAGAATTGATGCTTTTGAATTGTGGTGCTGGAGGAGACTCTTGAGAGTCCCATGGACTGCAAGAAGATCAAACCTATCCATTCTGAAGGAAATCAGCCCTGAGTGCTCACTGGAAGGACAGATCCTGAAGTTGAGGCTCCAGTACTTTGGCCACCTCATGAGAAGAGAAGACTTCCTAGAAAAGACCCTGATGTTGGGAAAGATGGAGGGCACAAGGAGAAGGGGACGGCAGAGGATGAGATGGCTGGACAGTGTTCTCGAAGCTACTAACATGAGTTTGGCCAAACTGCGAGAGGCAGTGAAGGATAGGCATGCCTGGCGTGCTCTGGTCCATGGGGTCACAAAGAGTCGGACACGACTGAACGACTGAACAACAACAACATGAGGCTTAGCATAAAACACACTTCGCAACGGAGAGCATCTTCTGTCAAGCTGGGGGCACAAGGTATAGTATCTATCTATATAGTTCAATTTTCAATAAAATTTATTTGACCGTCAGTCAGAAAGCACATCTTATCCATACAAAAGTTAAAACGTCTAAACATCTGGAAAAGCGTGACACTTAGAAACAGCGAGAAGTATATTATACATTTAGACCCATGTCAATACAGTCAATTTTAGCCTTACGACGCTTAAAGGCCAAAAAAGAAATTTGGCCACCGAGAAGGTTGTTGTTCCAGTGAACTTGTTCAGCAAATACAAAACCAGTCTTTCTCTGTCTACTGGGCTATGTTGGCATAGGAGTGGAGCTATAAGTTTTTGTTTAAGATCTGCATAGAATGGGCAGATCAAAAGAATATGTTCAGTTGACTCACCCACTCCCAGAGCACAGGGGCAAAGTCTCTGGGCGTATGGGACTCCCCTGAACCTTCCCCACAAAACCGCCGATTCCAGAACGTTTAACCTAGGGGATGTAAGGAGCCTATGGTATTCCACATAGTGGATTTCCGCCAAATAAGGGGCTGGTGAAATCTGAGATATCTGTTCCCCCAAATACATCCCAGGTTTCACAAGAGCAATGCCCTCTTGCCTAGCGATATCCCTCAGTCTTTGAGAGATCACAACTTTAGCTTGGCTAAATGTCATAGACTCCAGGAAGAGATGTGACAATCCGCAGGTCTGCACTTCATTTATAATCTCCTTTTCCCACGATGATTGAAAATCATCCCTCAATATCAGGGGGGCCAAGCCCACCGAGTTAAAACATAACTTGAGCCATAGCCGGTATAGTATCCGTACCGACAGGATCATGCAATGTCCAGGCATCAAGAAGCAAAGTACAGGAGACAGCTCCCCCCACTTCCCCACACTTACAGGAAGGCCCTAAGGCTGATGGGAATTGAAGTCCAAAACATCAGGATGGCACCAGGCTGGCATATGCCTTTGAGCATAGGGCTGCCATACGTCTGGATTTTCCCGGACATTACCAGGATTTCAAAGTCGGAATTGACGTCTGTGGGGAATTTCCGAAAGGCGACGCTTTGTCATGGATCTTAGGCAAGTCCATCGAAAAATCACTGTTGTGTTTTTGTAGAAACAGAAGAAGTTCAACGAGTTCCGTGTTTTCCTTTAAAAGCTCAACAATTTGGGGGTCTTGCTTAAAAAAGCTCAGGGTGTCCTGGTTTTTACTTTTTGAAGCCCCAGACATTGCAAAGTGTCATGAACGCACTCAGTTCTGTTTATGGACAGTTTATTTGATCCACTGCTGTCCTGTGTCTCCCTCTCTCTCTGCCATGTGGTAGCAAGATCCGGGGGGTGGGGTGGGTCCAGGCACTCAGCCAGGGTCCATGTTCCTTTGGAGAATTGGGACATGGCGGAGACTGTCGTAGCTTTAACAAATATGGCTTATTCACCTATTTACACCTTCAGTCTGCATGGAGGGAGTGCAGATCTTATAGCATGGTCATTTCAAGAGGGGCTCTGCATCCGCAGCAATGCAGCCAGCCTGCAGCCAGCCTGCCCAAGATGGATCCCAATCGTTCCTCCTCCTTCTTCCCAGAATACCCTGCTAAAAAACTCTTTACCTGTCATTGGCGGGATTCAGGTGATGCTGTGGTCTAAACCACTGGGCTTCTTGGGCTTGCCAATCGATCATAAGGTTAGCAGTTCGAATCCGCGCAACGGGGAGAGCTCCCGTTGCTATGTCACAGCTCCTGCCAACCTAACAGTTCGAAAGCATACCAATACAAGTAGATAAATAGGTACCGCTGTGGCAGGAAGGTAAACGGCGTTTCCATGCACTCTGTCTTCCATCAAAGTGTCCCATTGCACCAGAAGTGGTTTAGTCCTGCTGGCCACGTGACCCAGAAAGCTGTCTGTGGACAAACGCCTGCTCCCTCGGCCTGAAAGCGAGATGAGCACTGCAACCCCATAGTCGCCTTTGACTGGACTTAACCGTCCAGGGCTCCTTTCCTGTCACCTCACACCCAATTACTCTGGCAACCTTCCAAACCCCCAGTCTCTGTTCAACCCTCAGGGCAAGGGAGAAGGACAGTCCTCATGCATTGGCAAACACTTTCAATGGCCCTGTATTGTTTCTTAATGGGCCTAGCTTGGCCAGGTCATTTGCATAGGACGCAGGTGGCCTGTGGGTTAAAGCACAGAGCCTAGGACTTGCCGATCGGAACAGGGTGAGCTCCCATTGCTCTGTCCCAGCTCCTGCCAACCTAGCAGTTCGAAAGCACGCCAGTGCAAGTAGATAAATAGGTACCACTTCCACGGCTCCAGAAATCGCTTCTGTGCATAGCTGTCAACTTTCGGATTTGAAAATAAGGGATTTTTTCAAACTTTCGGATTTGAAAATAAGGGATGCCGCGAGGGCGGTGCAATGGCACCAAGTAGCCTCGCCACCCTGCGCTCCAGAGGCTGCGCGTGAACGGGTGAGCGGAAGAGCAAGCGCATAGACAGCAGGCAGGCTGTCTGTCTGGTTGGGCGTGAGGCATGCAAGCTCTGCCCCCAGTCGGTCTCAGACTCCTTATTGGCAGCCGAGCAACGCAGCTGAGGAGCCTCCCTGGCCGGCAGGGAGGGAGAGGAGCTGCTTCCTTTGAAATCCGGGAAATTTAAGGGATATCAACAATCCGGAATAGCAGCGGGAAACGGCATTGGAATAAGGGAGTTTCCCGCAAAAAAAGGGAGGGTTGGCAGCTATGCTTCTGTGCATGCCCAGATGCCGAAAATCGATTCTGCACAGATGCGATTTTCGGCATCTGGGGATACGCAGAAGCGATTTCTGGCGTCGGGCTGCACCAGCCTGGCCCACGGAGGATCTCTGTGGGATTGATCCGGCCCGTGCCCGGTAAGCCTTGCCGACCCCTGGTATAAGCCTTTGGGAGGCAGAGATGCAAGAGGGCATCAGAGGAGGAAGGGAAAGAAAGAGAGACAGAGGCCAGTGTTGCCTGCGGCACCCCTGGTCATTATGGAAAGCACCCCAGGGTGCCATAGCACACTGGCACACGGCAAACCACTGCCCTATAGCATCTGCTGGCCCACCACCCATTTTTTTTAAGCAATCAACTGAGAGGAGGAGACAAAAGTGTGAAATGAAATGCTGGCACCAATTCCCAATTGGGCAAGGAGCTGAGCTCTTCTTCTTTTTTTCCCCAATAAATTTTTATTGGTTTTTCAAATTAGTACAATAAAACACACAAACAACAATCAAACAGAAAAAACACAGCATACAAAGGAAAAACAAATAAGAACATACATACATCCTTTTAACCTATCATTATTTCATATCATCGTGGGTTGACTTCCTCCCGCCCTCTCTTCCTGCGTTCCTTGTAAATCATCTTTAGTAATTTCTTTACATCATTAAAAACATTTTTTATTAATTTACCTTAACAGCTCTACTTTTCTATTGTCCATAACATTTATTCAAACAATTATAAAACATAGATCTATTTTCTAAATCTACAGCCTCACTTATCTTTCAGCTTACTTCTACTCTTTAATCTTACAATACTTTTTAAAATATAGAATCATAGAATCTTAGAGTTGGAAGAGACCACAAGGGCCATCCAGTCCAACCCCCTGCCAAGCAGGAAACACCATCAAAGCTTTCCTGACAGGTGGCTGTCAAGCCTCTGCTTAAAGACCTCCAAACAAGGAGACTCCACCACACTCCTTGGCAGCAAATTCCACTGTCGAACAGCTCTTACTGTCAGGAAATTCTTCCTAATGTTTAGGTGGAATCTTCTTTCTTGTAGTTTGAATCCATTGCTCCGTGTCCGCTTCTCTGGAGCAGCTGAAATAGTTTACATTTTTTCCAATCTTCTTCCACCGCTTCCTCCCTCTGGTCACGAAGTTTTCCGGTCAGCTCAGCAAGTTCCATATAGTCCATCATTTTCATCTGCCATTCTTCTATCGTTGGTAATTCCTCTGACTTCCAGTTTTTAGCTAGCAAAATTCTAGCTACAGTTGTGGCATACATAAAGAAAGTCCTATCACATTTTGGGATTTCCTGTTTTACAATACCAAGTAAAAAGGCTTCTGGTATCTTACTAAATGTGTTTTTCAACACTTTTTTCAATTCATTATAAATCCTTTCCCAGAAGTCTTTCACCTTTGGGCACGTCCACCACATATGGAAAAAAGTTCCTTCTACTTCCTTACATTTCCAGCATTTATTACTCTGTGCATGATACATTTTTGCCAATTTAACCGGTGTTAAGTACCACCTATACATCATCTTCATAATGTTCTCTCTGAGAGTATTACATGCTGAAAATTTTATACCCGATCTGGAGCTGAGCTCTTCTGACTGAATTTGAAAGGGGCACCCTTGCCCAGACAATGACCCGATTGTCTGTCTCTCCGCAAAGTATGTCCTGTGCACCCCCCTAAACCTCTGTTGTATTTCAGAGGGTGGAGAGGGGGAGATACACAATACCATGTCGGGAAACCATTCTTTTAAGTGGCGAGCTGAATGCCGACCCTCTTCTATTGTCCCAGGAGGAAGGAGAGCGAAAAGGCCGCTGAGCAGCCCCGTAGGGGAGATACTTCGCAGGTTAGGTCCCTTTCATCTTTCCCCATTTGTACCTTTGAACTTCCTGAGCTTGGCCTCTCCGGGGTCAGGTTTCAACCTTGTAGCATCTTCTTAATGTGGCTTCATTGTTAGAGGGCTCCTCTGAAACTGATCACAGCAATAAGCAAGATGGGCAGATATGGCCTGCTTCCAGGTGATTTTACTGAAAAACAAAGCAAAACCTCAAGACCCACACTTATTTCAAAGCTGGACAAATCTTCAACCCAGGGCCACATTCACGCTATACATTTAAAGCATAATAATAATAATAATAATTCTTTGGCGATCCCTCATAGCCGAGTAAGATTGTCTTCCATAAACACGGTTTTAACAATGAGTTCGTAAGTGACTGTGGAGGCCAATTCTGGAGCTATACTTCCTTCCACAGTGGGGACATTGGCTTCCGGGCGGGAGTTGATCACGGTGAGGGTTTGCCAAGCATGCCTTCCTCTTAGCACGTTTCTCCCTTGCTTCCTGAGTTCGAGTGTCTTCAAAGCCCATGACACCTTTGGTAAAGGCTGTTCTCCAACTGGAGCGCTCGCAGGCCAGTGTTTCCCAGTTGTCAGTGTTTATACTACATTTTTTTGGATTTGCCTTCAGAGAGTCTTTAAGCCTCTTTTGTTGACCACCAGCATGACGCTTTCCATTTTTAAGTTCGGAAGAGAGTAGTTGCTTTGGAAGACGATAATCAGGCATCCACACAACATGACCAGTCCAACGAAGCTGATGTTGAAGGATCATCGCTTCGACACGGGTGATCTTTGCTTCTTCCAGTACACTGGCATTAGTTCGCCTGTCTTCCCAAGTGATGTGTAAAAATCTTCGGAGACACCATTGATGGAATCTTTCGAGGAGTTGGAGATGGCGTTTATAAGTGGTCCATGTTTCACAAGCATATAGTAAGGTTGGTAGTACCATAGCTTTGTAAACAAGCATTTTGGTTTCCCTGCAAATGTCCCGCTCCTCAAACACTCTGCGCTTCAATCGGGAGAAAGCCGCATTCGCAGAGCTCAGGCGATGCTAGATTTCGGCATCAATGTTGGCCCTTGTGGAAAGATAACTGCCTAGGTAGGAGAAGTGATCAACATTTCCCAATGTTACACCATTAATAATAATAATAATAATAATAATAATAATAATAATATACCAAAAGAATTATGTATGCGACGGAAGCGGTAAATGCAGGTTTGGGGAACACATGTTTGCTGAAACAATGTGTCGCTCCAACCTTAGCTGTTGTTCTTTTCCCTAAACTAAAGAGGCCCAGATGTTTTGGCCTTTCCTGAGCCAGGAGAAAGCCATTTGGAGAATATTGCGTTCAGTCCTCTCCTCTGCTTTCTTGGAGCAACTGTGAGGTGTAAACAATTTGTGCACCCTAGGGAGTAGTTTCTCCTGTCTGGTATCAGGATCCTTTGGGGGCCTCCTTTGACTGTCTCCGGGTGTTCTGCCTCAACAGGACCTTTCCAGATTGGATTAGACCTCCGGGTCAGACCTGAAGCCTCGTTTTCCTGCCCCAACTTCAGGTAGCATGTGGAGGGGCTGAATCTCCTGGTGGGTGAGAGTGCCCTTAACAAAGATAGATGAAGAAAGAGAGAAAGAGAGAAAGAAAGAAAGAAAGAGAGAGAGAAAGAGAGGGGGGGAGAAAGAAAGGGATAGAGGAAGAGAAAGAAAGAAAGAAAGAAAGAAAGAAAGAAAGAAAGAAAGAAAGAAAGAAAGAAAGAAAGAAAGAAAGAAAGAAAGAAAGAAAGAAAGAAAGGAGGGAGGGAGGGAGGGAGGGAGGGAGGGAGGAAGGAAGGAAGGAAGGAAGGAAGGAAGCTGTGCATGTAGCTTAACAGGAGCTGGCTGCAAATTAGATGTCAGGGACTGGCAGGGCTCTGAGGAGTGGGTGGCAGAGGCCATGGGGCCAGAGGCTTATCCAAGGGCATGGGGCAGCGATTTATGGGGTTTTGTGTCTCCCGCAAGGCAGGAGCCAGGGCTGGAGGAAAGGGAATATCTTGAGCAGCTGGAGATGGTGGAGAGGAGGTGCAGGACGTGGGGCAGGAGCTGAGGCCGGAGGAAGGACACATGTGCCAGGAGCAGAGGAAGCCTGAGAGGGAAGGGTTGGCAGAATCGCCTCCATCCCCTCCCCCACTGTCCCCAAGGGCCAGGAGGACATTATAGCATAGACACTCAGGTTTGGGGGTCCGCACTCCGCCATTCTCCTCTCCCAATTAACCTCCATCTCCAGGGCTCACTCCATGACATCACTAGGGGCCGCCTCCAGGTCTCAAGTTTGGGCCCTGCATTCTCAGGATCTGGGGTGCTCTTGACCTGACAACACTACTCGCAAATAATGCCCCAAATTTTGCTTTAGGTGAAATGTGGCGGCGGCAGCTCTACAGTGGACCCTCCGGATACGAACTTAATTCGTTCCGGAGGTCCGTACATACCCCGAAAAGTCCGCAACATGAGGCGCCGCTTCTGCGCACAGGCACGGTGCAATAGAGTGCCTCTGCGCATGCACAAGGTGCACAGAGTGCTTCTGCGTATGCACACATGCATAGCTGTCAACTTTCGGATTTGAAAATAAGGGATTTTCCCAAACTTTCTGATTTGAAAATAAGGGATGCCGCCAGGGCGCTGCAATGGCACCAAGTAGCCTTGCCACCCTGCACTCCAGAGGCTGCGCACGAACGGGTGAGCGAAAGAGCGAGCGCGTAGACAGCAGGCAGGCTGGCTGTCGCGTGAGGGTCTGGCTGGGCATGAGGGTCTGGCTGCACAAGGCATGCAAGCTCCGCCCCCAGTCGGTCTCAGGCTCCTTATTGGCAGCCGAGCAATGCAGCTGAGGAGCCTCCCTAGCCAGCAGGGAGGGAGAGGAGCTGCTTCCTTTGAAATCCAGGAAATTTAAGGGATATCAACAATCCAGGATAGCAGCGGGAAACGGCATTGGAATAAGGGAGTTTCCAGCAAAAAAAGGGAGGGTTGACAGCTATCCGTGCGTGGCGTGCCGCGTTCGCAACCCGAATGTTACGTTACCCAAAGGTAACGTAACCCGAGGGTCCACTGTACTTCGGAGGGTGCTTGATGAGCAAACCTTGAACGGGGCACCGATTGCTTCCTTCCAACGAAACAGCAAATGTGGCGGAGCCCTCGTGCAGCAAAGTTCTCATTTTACTGCAACCCAGCCCAGTTCTCTGTAATCTAACAAGCGGCAGCAGAGCCCTAAAAAGCCTCAGAGATGTTGTGTCGCTCAATGTGCCAACATCCTGACAGAATTAGGGAGTCCTCTCCAAACTGCCCTCTAGACATGGAGTCGCACAAAGGAGAAGCTTCATCAGGATCCCGGCCTAAATATAGCCGAGCAAGAGTAGTGGAACATTAAATTTTCTTCCTGGCATGCCATCTCCCAACATGATGCAACCTGAAGGAATATTGTTTGAGCGAAGAGGGGAGGAAGAGGGGGAGACGGAGCAGCTGCAGAAAGCAGGAAGGGAGAGGCATCTCGTCAGGAGGCGAGAGAAGAGAAAGCTCAAGGTGGAGGTCTTCTGCTAGCTCCCTCGCTGCGAGAAGCGAGGTTGCAGGGAACCAGGAAGATGGCCTTCTCGGTGGTGGCGCCCAGCCTGTGGAACGCCCCTCCAGCAGATGTCAAGGAAATAAACAACTATCTGACTTTTAGAAGACATCTGAAGGAAGCCCTGTTTAGGGAAGTTTTAAAGAATGATATTTTTATTATGTTTTTAGATACGTTGTAAGCCACCCAGAGTGGCTGGGGAAACCCAGCCAAATGGGCGGGTATAAATTATTAATTCGCAAGGTGGCTTAAAATATAGAAACAGTAGTCATAACAAGCAAAAAAATGAAAGCATCTCAAGAAGTACCATACTTTTCTGTGCATAAGACTAGGGTTTTTTTACTTTAGGATAAGGTCAATAATCTGGGAGCGTCTTATACACAGATAGTGCATATGCCCATTTTTCTAAATTGGGGTCACCCAAAGTAGGAGGTGTCTTCTACATGGGGCATCTTATACACAGAAAAAATACGGTATATAACAAAATTAAACAGCCTCCAAGGAAGCTACATTAACACCTAAAGATAATACCAAATACAGAAAAAATTGCACCTCCAAAATTAAATATTGACCCCAACAGACCCCTAAACAATATCCAACACTTAGAGTCTGTAGGCATTCTACGAAGCAGTCTTAAAGGAATCACAACCAAGATAAAAAGAACCTAAGAAAAGCCTGCTGGATCAGGCCTATGGCTCTAGACTGTAATGCCTCAAGGTCTGCCTCTCTCCATATGAACCTACCCGGACCCTGAGATCATCTTCTAAGGCCCTCCTTCGTCTGCCTCCTCCATGAGAGGTCCGGAGGGCGGCAACACGAGAACGGGGCCTTCTCTGCAGTGGCTCCCATCTGTGGAATGCTCTTCTCGGGAAGTTCGCCTGGCGCCTACATTACACCTCTTTAAGCACAAAGAGAAAACATTCCTCTTCAACCAGGCTCTTTTAAATGTGTTTATGCATAGCTGTCAACTTTCAGATTTGAAAATAAGAGATTTCCCCCCCAAAAAAACTTTTGGATTTGAAAATAAGGGATGCCGCCAGGGCGCTGCAATGGCACCAAGTAGCCTCGCCACCCTGCGCTCCAGAGGCTGCGCGCGAACGGGTGAGTGAAAGAGCGAGCGCGTAGACGGCAGGCAGGCTGTCTGTCTGGTTGGGCGTGAGGGTCTGGCTGCACAAGGCATGCAAGCTCCGCCCCCAGTCGGTCTCAGACTCCTTATTGGCAGCCGAGCAACGCAGCTGAGGAGCCTCCCTGGCCGGCAGGGAGGGAGAGGAGCTGCTTCCTTTGAAATCCTGGAAATTTAAGGGATATCAACAATCCGGGATAGCAGCGGGAAACGGCATTGGAATAAGGGAGTTTCCCGCAAAAAAAGGGAGGGTTGACAGCTATGGTTTATGGGATGGGGAGGGGGTTATTGGTTTGTTTCTCTTCTTGTTTTATTATGTATATTGTGTTTTTAAGTTTGTATTTTATGTTGTGAACTGCCCTGTATTTTTATGTTGTGAGCTCAATGGCTGAAGGGCGGTATACAAATTTAATAAATAAATATAAACAAACAAATAAACAAAATGGCTTGTAGCCATTTATAGCGATGTCTCCTCCATGAATTTGTCCAATCCTATCTTAAAACCATTGAAGTTGGTGGCCATTACTACCTCGCTGGGAGAGGAAATTCCATAGTTTGTTCTGCATGAAGAAGGACTTGCTTTTCTCTGAATCTTCCAACATTAGGTTCCTTGGGTGTCCATGATTTCTAGAGTTAGAAGAGAGGGAGAAAAGCTTTTCTCCAGCCACTTTCTCCATGTCATGGTTTTCCAAACTTCTATCAAGTAAGAAATTCCTTACTTGATCATTTAAGGAATTTAAATATTTGTGTTGGGTTGTGTCCAACGTTAGTCATCCTCAGAGCAGACCAAACGAAACTAATGAACACGACGAGCTTAGGTCCATTAAGTTCAACGGATCTACTCTGAGTAGAACTCACTTGACTGCGACCCACTGCAATTTTATTTGCTTGCGTTGAATGCTCCCCTCGAGACGAAGGGCGTTCTAGAAGTAAACAATAAAATAATATCAATATAAGACCAAAAATTGCTGGGAGAGTGTGAGCAGAGGGAACTGTCATTTGCAATGTCATTTACATCAGGTTCACCTGGTGAGACTGATGGGCAGGAATGTCTCCCAGGAGTGTGCCGGTCAGTAATTGCACAGTTCAAAGCTGGAGTCATCAGCAAAAACACAATCCCCACAGACTTGGTTGAGCGTCAGACCTGATGACGGAAACCGAAAGGAACCAAACTCAAGTCCAAGGGTTGAGTCTTGCTCTCCCTCATGATAAGCACCATCTCAGAGCAGAGAGAGAATCTAGAGGTTCCAGGCTCTGTCAGACCTCACCTGGAATACTGTGTCCAGTTCTGGGCACCACAGTTCAAGAAGGATACTGACAAGCTGGACGTGTCCAGAGGAGGGCAACCAAAATGGTCCAAGGCCTGGAAACGATGCCTTATGAGGAACGGCTTAGGGAGCTGGGTATGTTTAGCCTGGAGAAGAGAAGGTTAAGGGGCGATATGATAGCCATGTTCAAATATATAAAAGGATGTCATATAGAGGAGGGAGAAAGGTTGTTTTCTGCTGCTCCAGAGAAGCGGACACGGAGCAATGGATTCAAACTACAAGAAAGAAGATTCCACCTAAACATTAGGAAGAACTTCCTGACAGTAAGAGCTGTTCGACAGTGGAATTTGCTGCCAAGGAGTGTGGTGGAGTCTCCTTCTTTGGAGGCTTTAAGCAGAGGCTTGACAGCCACCTGTCAGGAATGCTTTGATGGTGTTTCCTGCTTGGCAGGGGGTTGGACTGGATGGCCCTTGGGGTCTCTTCCAACTCTACGATTCTATGATTCAGGCTTTGGCCCAGGGTCCAGTTTCCAGGATCCGACCCCCTTCCATTGTGCAACTGCTTTTGGGCACTACCTGCTTCGTATGATCTCCCTCTCTGAACATCTCTTCTACCGGGAAGCTCAGGCATCCAGCAGTTCTGAACATCTGTCTCCCTGCCAAACATCAATGTCTAATGGGGCATTGTTTGCATGTGTCCCAAAGATGGAAGTGATTACCATAAAACATGTAAATGGATTATCTCAGAAATTCTCGTCCCAGCTCGGCACAGGGAAGGAGCCTTTCTGTTTTACATTATGGAATTACAGTATGTTCTCTAATGGCTTGGCACTGGAGGCTGGCTGCCTCTTAGGTCTCCTTCCCTGGTGTTTGAGATCAAGGGAAGACGCAGCAACATGGGGCTTAAATATGACCAGCTGTTTCACCTTTCATCCCTGCCCCGTCCGTGGAGATGGCTTGGAAACCGGGTGGAAACTCAAGAAACTCATTCCCAACTGGTATAAAAGGACCACAGGAAGAAGCAGAAAAACCAGTCTACTTCGCTTTCTCATTTTCCCCCCATCTTCAACTCAGCCCTCCACATTTCCGCATCAGCATAGCTGTCAACTTTCGGATTTGAAAATAAGGGATGCCACGAGGGCGGTGCAATGGCACCAAGTAGCCTCGCCACCCTGCGCTCCAGAGGCTGCGCGCAAACGGGTGAGCGAAAGAGCGAGCGCGTAGACGGCAGGCAGGCAGTCTGTCTGGTTGGGTGTGAGGGTCTGGCTGCACAAGGCATGCAAGCTCCGCCCCCAGTCGGTCTCAGACTCCTTATTGGCAGCCGAGCAACGCAGCTGAGGAGCCTCCCTGCCGGCAGGGAGGGAGAGGAGCTGCTTCCTTTGAAATCCGGGAAATTTAAGGGATAGCAACAATCCGGGATAGCAGCGGGAAACGGCATTGGAATAAGGGAGTTTCCCGCGAAAAAAAAGGAGGGTTGACAGCTATGCGCATCAGTTTGCAGGCTTTCGTTCAAGTCCTCATGAAAACCGGTCGACATTTTTAGCCTGCTTTCCTCTCACACATTTTGCAAGCAATTTCTCCTGGTGTTATTTGCATGCAATTTTTTCACCCTTTGTGCTCAGGTGGCAAGGATTCCCTGTTATTTTTCTAGCTCTTTTGGATAGAGACGGCTTGCCCAATGTGTTCCATGCTCTGGTAACTTGCAGAGTATAGAGAATCATAGAATGGTAGAGTTGCAAGGGACCGTGAGGGTCATCTAGTCCAACCCCTGCAAAGCAGGAATCTTTTGCCCAACATGGGGCTCAAACCCACGACCCTGAGATTAAGAGTCTCCTGCTTTGCCAGCTGAGCTATCCCAGCCTAATTGGTGGAGGTCTCTGCCTTTCCTCGTGCCAAAATTTCATCTCAAGGGTCCAGAGAAAATGTGTTTGATGACTTCATCGCGACTGAACTCCATCGCTTGATCCTTGTCTTCTGAGCACAGCCTAAGAGGGGAACCAGAAGTCAGAGCTCAAGGGAAAGGTGAACAGCTGGTGCTCTGGCGGACGGGTGTGGAATCTATGGAATCCATCTATGCGTTACTGGGTTGTAGTGTGAATCCATCTTTTGCTCTTAAGGCATTCAAAGACCACTTTGATTTAATGAGAAGGGGCTTTGAGTTGGCTGCAAGAACTTTCCCAATCTGCCAAGTGTGGACATGTTCTTGGCTGAAATTTTGCACTTGAAACCATCCCATGTAAATGAGTGATCCTACATTTCAGGGATTAAGAATAGGTGGTCCTCCAGAGGTTGTTGCAATCCAGCTCTCAGCAGCCACATGGTCAGGGATTATGGGAGTTGTAGTCCATCAACATATGGAGGGTGAGAGGTCTGCACCCCTGCTATATTTTGCAACTAAGGATCAAACTGGGAGTGTGCGCAGGTTGCTGTGAAATCCACACAGCCAGGATGGATGCCAGACCCCGAGGTTTGAGCACCTACCTGTTGTTGTTGTTGTTTAGTCATTTAGTCGTGTCCGACTCTTCGTGACCCCACGGACCAGAGCACGCCACGCCCTCCTGTCTTCCACTGCCTCCTGCAGTTTGGTCAGACTCATGTTGGTGTCTTCAAGAACACTGTCCAACCATCTCATCCTCTGTCGTCCCCTTCTCCTTGTGCCCTCCATCTTTCCCAACATCGGGTCTTTACCAGGGAGTCTTCTCTTCTCTCCTGGACCGTCTCTCCTGGTATGCCCCACAGGTCTATGAATAACAATAGTTTAAGGGTCCCAGGCTCTAAGGAAGTCAGATTAGCCTCAACCAGAGCAGGGCCTTCTCAACACTGGCTCCAACCTGGTGGAACACCCAGTCTCATGAGACCAGGGCCCTGCAGGATCTGATTTCTTTCCGCAGGGCCTGTAAGACAAAGCTGTTCCCGCTGGCCTTTGGCTTGGAATCAACTTGATCCCCTCCCCCCCTTTCCTTTTTCTCCTGTGATGGAACTCCTATTTGGGGACTTCCCTGGCATTTTTCTGGCCCATTTAGGACCAGTCTGGATAGTTGGCCTTGGTGAAGATTTGACGGTTTCTTCCCCAAATACCGCTCTTAACCACTACACCACACTGGCTCACGTGAGCAAAGGGTTTCTACTGGTTGGGTGCCAGCATCTTCAAGGAAATAAACCAATCGCTCTACTAACTAGCCTGAAAATGTTTCAGACATGGGTTATCTCTTGCCCACAGAACAGCCGTTAATGCTGAAGTTTTAGAGTGGGGAATAGAGAGCTATTCACTAGTGGCATCATTACCAGGTTCTTGGGATGTTCATAGCGGCAGCACGGATGCAATGAGTCCTGAGACATGCAGTTTCCAGGATGCCTGACTGACAGTCATATTTAGGTACCATGGGAAAATTGCATTTCCCAGGGTCCCTGGTGCCCGAGATGCTGCTGTTGCTGGGATGTCAGGGAATGAAGCCTTGTGGAATGGCCTCTGACAAAACTCCCCTACCCCTCACTGCTCCTGCCAAATAAATGAAAAGGTAGCCATGGGTCAGAAATTCAGATCCCATCACACATCAGATGATGTCACCAGGAACACAACAGGGTCTGAATTCCAGAACTATGTTTGGGGAAAGGCAAGCTCTCTCCCCAGTTTTCAGAAATGACCTCATGTCTCCCATGCTCACTCCATCTTTTCTCATGAACCTTCCTAAGTAGGACCTGCTATCTAAGTGAGTGTTTAGAGATGGCTTTCAGAATGCCATCATTTGTTTTGGTTGTCTCATCTTCTTGGAATTCCTTCATTGTACTTCGAGCAACTTGTGGCAATAAAAGTCCTCATTTCCCCTTTTGTTATTAATCGGAGAGGGGTGGTCTCTTGAACATTGCAGTGCTTGTGAGTGGCTTAATTTGTTCTCATCTGTGTATTCGAAACAGGCTGCAACTCGGGTGGCCATGTGTCCTGTTTCAAAAAGGACAGTCCTCTCTTGGAAGGAAACCATGTCATAATAATAATAATAATAATAATAATAATAATAATAATAATAATAATAATTTATCATTTATACCCTGCCCATCTGCCTGAGTTTCCCCAGCCACTCTGGGCGGCTCCCAATCAAGTGTTAAAAACAATACAGCATTAAATATTAAAAACTTCCCTAAACAGGGCTGCCTTCAGGTGTCTTCTAAAAGTCAGATAGTTGTTATTTCTTTGACATCTGGTGGGAGGGCGTTCCACAGGGCGGGTGCCACCACCGAGAAGGCCTCTGCCTGGTTCCCTGTAACCTCACTTCTCGCAGTGAGGGAACTGCCAAGCCCCGCACGGACTCGGCACTGGACTTTTCAGTGTCTGGGCTGAATGATGGGTTGGAGACGCTCCTTCAGGTATACAGGATCTGATCAAAGGCTTTGCAATCAGAAAGAGCAGGATAAAATTACAATAAAGCAGAAGTATAGAAAAATAAAAAAAAATTCCATCTTACCGTAGATTTTGCTTCATTTAAAAAAAAAAATTATGGTTTATTCTCATTATATTTTGAATCAGATATATATGAGGACACCCAAATCTTTTAAGTGCTTAAAAAGGTAAAGGTAAAGGGACCCCTGACCATTAGGTCCAGTCACAGACGACACTGGGATTGCGGCGCTGATCTCGCTTTACTGGCTAGGGAGCCTGCGTTTGTCCGCAGACAGCTTCTGGGTCATGTGGCCAGCATGACTAAGCCACTTCTGGCGAACCAGAGCAGCACACGGAAACGCCGTTTACCTTCCCGCTGGAGCGGTACCTATTTATCTACTTGCACTTTGACGTGCTTTCGAACTGCTAGGTGGGCAGGCGCTTAGGGCCTCTAAAAAGTCTTAATCCAGCCCTGGATAAAGAACCATAAGAAGAGACAGCGAAGCTCATGGGCACCACTAAAAGCCTTCATGGGCGCCACGACACCCACGGTCGCCAGGTTGGCAACTCCTGCTAGACAATACTGAGCTTGATGGACCAATGATCTGACTCAGTATGTTCCTAAGAACGAGTCGACTGCCAGTCTGGTCAGGTTCTGTACATGGGGGAGAGGAGGGGTCTCTTCCTTCATCCCACGCAGAAAAATTTATAGGGCCAGCCCTGCTAAAAAAAAAGCTTTCCCCCTTTTATTCTGCATCTCCGATCTATCCCTTTTCTTTGGTAACCCCAAATCCTCCCACAATGAGAAGAGGGGCAGGGGGAAATATGTCTCTCCAACTCCAGACGGTTCCTAATTTCATAAACTTTGGTACAGCAATTACACACACGATAATTCAAAAGAAAGGAGATCCTCGTAAAAACAACATCAGACGGAGGCTTAACAAGTTAAATTTCTGAGGTGAAAGCTGGCACAAGCAGCTTGGCCGCCTGACGCAACGCAGCTGCAAGAAGTTTGCGTCTTCAGAAGTGGGTATTTCGCCCCAGAGTGGAGAGATGAAAATGATGGGTTGCAGTGACCAGGAGCGAGGTCAATTTGTTCTGAGCGTCTCCATCTGGTTTGCTCTTTTTGGGGTTTGCATCTCCAGGAACGAGCTGTTCGAAGAGGCTTTGACATGACAGTCTCCATGCAGGCGAAAGAGGAAGGGCCACTTCGTTAGAAGTGGCTGCCCCGGAAATGTCTGGCTCACATTTTTGTCATTAAGCTTCGTATCCCAACAAGAAGGCTGGTTTGCCACCTCCAGCAGGCCACTTACCCAATGGTGGCTACCTGGTATTCTGTATCCCTCTGAAAGCATCAGTGACCAGACTGCCCAGGGCTGTGAAATCACCCGAGGGCAGAAACGGTTGGTGTGGTGAAGAGGAGACATGGAGCTGCCCTCGTGAGCAGGGCAATGGTGAGGTCAGGGCTGTACAGAACCGCTGGTGGAGTCAAACCAGATTGAGACCTCCCCTCCACAGTGTCTCCTGGGACAGCTCTGTTGGTACAGCATCATAGCTGTCAACTTTCGGATTTGAAAATAAGGTTTTTTTTTAAACTTTTGGATTTGAAAATAAGGGGTGCCCCAAGGGCCCTGCAATGGCACCAAGTAGCCTCGCCACCCTGCGCTCCAGAGGCTGCGTGCGAACGGGAGAGTGAAAGAGCGAGCGCGTAGACGGCAGGCAGGCTGTCTGTCTGGTTGGGCGTGAGGGTCTGGCTGCACAAGGCATGCAAGCTCCGCCCCCAGTCGGTCTCAGACTCCTTATTGGCAGCTGAGCAACATAGCTGAGGAGCCTCCCTGGCCGGCAGGGAGGGAGAGGAGCTGCTTCCTTTGAAATCCGGGAAATTTTCCCGCAAAAAAAGGGAGAGTTGACAGCTATGTTCTACAATGTTGTGATTCTATGATTCTGTACTGCAGCCTGACACGGGGTAGTCTGGGAAAACCTTTAAGGTGATAAGTACATAAGCCTTGCAGCTTGATCAGGTCAAGGACCCATCTGGTCCAGTATCCTGTTCTCACAGTTGCCAACTAGATGCCGATATGAGAAGCTAACAAACTGGACTTGAGCGCAACACCTGTAAATCTCAGCACTGGGTATTTGGAGGCATAGTGCCTTCAACAGGCACTATTTGTGAAACGTGGACCACTTATAAACGCCATCTCCAACTCCTTGAAAGATTCCATCAATGGTGTCTCCAAAAAATGTTACACATCACCTGGGAAGACAGGCGAACTAATGCCAGTGTACTGGAAGAAGAAACCAGTGTAGAAGCAATGATTCTTCAACAACAACTTCGTTGGACTGGTCATGTTGTTCAGATGCCTGATTATCATCTTCCAAAGCAGCTACTCTATTCAAACTTTAAAACGGAAAACGTAATGCTGGTGGGCAACAAAAGAGATTCAAAGACTCTCTCAAGACAAATCTTAAAAATGTAGTATAATCACCAACAATTGGGAAACACTGGCCTGCGAGTGCTCCAGTTGGACTTTGAAGACCCTCAAACTCAGGACGCAAGGGAGAAATGTGCTAAGAGGAAGGCACGTTTGGGAAATCCACACCGTGATCAACTAATGTCCCCACTGTGGAAGGACGTGCGGAGCCAGATTGGCCTCCACAGTCACTTATGGACTCACTGTTAAGACCGTGTTTATGGAAGACAATCTTACTCGGCTACAAGGGATCGCCAAAGAAGAAGAAGAAATAAGAAGATTAGAACATGTACTTGGAAGGCTGCAATCTCTCAATTTTTGGATGTTCAAAAAGTCCTTTAGGCAGCATGTCGATCAGCTATGGGACTTGCTCCCACAGGACCACGAGGACCACCAACTAAGACCCTCCCAGTGTCCCTATTTTCCAGAGACAGTCCTGGATTTACAGAAGCCGTCCTGGTTTCTGATTTGATCCTGGGATGTCCGCTTTTCCTTAGGACGTCCCTCTTTTCATTGGAGAAATGTTGGGAAGTATGGAGTTGTGTGACCCTGGAGCCAAGGAGATAAGTAACCATGCAACCTTTAGAAGACATCTGAAGGCAGCCCTGTATAGCCCTGTATAGGGAAGGCTTTTTTTGAGTGTTTAATGTTTTATTATGTTTTTATATATGTTAGAAGCCGCCCAGAGTGGCTGGGGCAACCCAGTCAGATGAGTGGGGTATAAATAATAAAATAATAATAATTAAAATTCATGGAGGAGAGGGCTATTGATGGCTTCTAGCCATTATGACTATGCTCTGTTTCCACAGTCGGAGGCAGCAATGCTTCTGAATTCCAGTTTCTGGAAACTACAGGGGAGAAGAGTTGGCCTTGTGTTCGAATCCTGCTTGCTGGCTCCCTGCAGGCATCTGTGTGGCCGCTGTGAGAAGAGAATGCTGGACCAGATGGGCCTTTCTTTAGCCTGACTTTGCTTATGAGTCTACGATTCATAGAGGAGGGGAAGGAAAGAGAGGTGGGTTGCTAAATAGCGAATTAACATAAATCCAAACTGATTTGGATGGATTTCTGATGATTCGGAGTTTTATTTTTTATTTTTTTTAAAAAAACGTAAGATGCATAATATCTGCCGCAAAAAGGATTGCCATGGAAGTGGAAGCTGTCAGCCTAATGAGACTGATAAGATCGCCTTGGCAGAGAAAGTAGCTGCAAGAGGAAATGTATATTGTTCTAAGCCTCAATTAATTTAATCCAGTCTATCACCAAAAACAAATGATCATGTCAGACGAAACAAAAGCCCAGCGAGGAAAAGGGAGAGAAGGAGGCAAGAGAACAAAGCTAATGACTCCCGATTAGCGCTTCAAAGCCCTTCTGTTTATTTGGACAGTTTGCAGAGATCCATTTCTCCGAAAACAGCGTCTGAATAAATGAAGGTTGTTTCCTATCGCGCTTTCGATATGGGCCAGCCGATGGCAGCTCAGGGAAACTGCTGATAGGCAAACAGTGGTCGGATATCAGCCCTGCAAACTTGGCTCTCGCCTTCTGTAAATAAACGGCCGGGAACAGATGATGATCATCATCATTTTGCTTTGGCTGCTGTTGACGATGCCAAAGGATGGGCAGAAGAAGCTGCCTTATACTGATGAGCCACTGGTCCAGCTAGCCCAGTATTGACTGCACGGACTGGCAGCAAGCCTCCAGTGTTTGTAGTCCTACCTGGAGGTGCCCTTGGGAATTGAACCTGAGACCAACTGCATGCATGTAAGATGCTCTACAACTGCCTTATTGGTTGGGAAGAGACAAAATGAGGCTACCATTGAAAACCTAGTTGGCATAATCAGATTTCTGGAGCCTAAGGCTTTGAAAGGCTACCAGCCATGAATGGCTGCATTCTATCTCCCTTGTTGAAGGCCTCTTCTTCTTCTTCTTCTTCTTCTTCTTCTTCTTCTTCTTCTTCTTCTTCTTCTTCTTCTCCTTCGATCACTCGTAGCTGAGTAAGAATGTCTTCCATAAACACAGTTTTAAACGTGAGTCCGTAAGTGACTGTGGAGGCCAATTCTGGATCCACACGTCCTTCCACAGTGGGGACATTGGTTCCCGGGCGGGAGTTGATCTCAGTGTGGCTTTGCCAAGCATGCCTTCCTCTTAGCACGTTTCTCCCTTGTGTCCTGAGTTCGAGTGTCTTCAAAGTCTATGACACCTTTGGTCAAGGCTGTTCTCCAACTGGAGCGCTCACAGGCAAGTGTTTCCCAATTGTCGGTGTTTATACTACATTTTTAAAGATTTGCCTTGAGAGAGTCTTTAAACCTATTTTGTTGACCACCAGCATTACGCTTTCCATTTTCAAGTTCAGAAAATTTGCCTTGAGACAGTCTTAATAATAGTAGGATAACAGCGGCATGGGTTTCATAGTCAGAAACACTCCTCCAAAGTCAGGGAAGAGGAAGACCCCGCCCCACATCCCACCTTTCGAAATTTCCCTGGCATTTTCTCTCCCCTTTCATAATTTCCAAGTGCAAATTGATGGAGAACGTTGGAGGGTGGGGTGGGGAGACAGCGAGAGAAATATTCAGCCCTGCACTACTTCATATGTCAGCAACAGTTCCCATCGACAAGGACCGTCTGTTCGGCGTTCAAAGTTCCCTCTCACCTTGACTCACATTTATGCATTGTAAACAAACATGAAATAATTTCCAATAAAAGAGGGCTTTTATTTATATATCTTTAAAAAAAACCAAAAAACCAACCCAAACAAAATAGAGGAGAGCAGATTTGTTTGCCGGCTGTTCAGCCAAACTGCACTCACAAAGGTAATCCTGAACTTTCGTCTCTTGTGACTTCAGTTTAGGGTGATGTCATCCGTGTGGTGGCATCGGAGTAGTTTTCCAAGAGCGCAAAAAAGAGGGAGAGGGAGTGCATTATGAAATGTGTTTTTCACAAATGAGCATTGGGAGCAGGTCATGGTGATCTTAGCATTGATACATCTTGTCCTTGCAAAAGATAGATTTCGACACCCACACCCACAAACATCATACTGAATTTCCCATGGAGAAAGATGCAGGTGGACAGATGTAGAATTGGTTGCAATTCTATGGTACCTGGGTGCAGCGTTGTAGGAACAGAGGAACTTGCTTTATACTGAGTCAGATCATTGATATTATTATTAATAATAATAATAATAATAATAATTATTATTATTATTATTATTATTCCTTTCCCCCACACTCAAAGCGGCCTACACAAATGAAAATGAAAACAGATAAAATACGAAAACATAATTCATAACAATGAAAAATTGATTAAACTCTAACAGACGTAAACAGGAAGAATTTTCTGACAGCAAAAGCTGCTTGACAGTGGAACGGTCTCCCCTGGGAGATAATAGACTCTCATTGGAGGTTTTTAAGCCAAGGTTGGGTGGCCGTCTGTCATGGATACAGCGGCATAGCGTGGGGAGGGGGCCACTGGGGGGTTGCCCCAGCAGCAAAATTGATACACCTGGTACTGCCTCAATACAACTGCCTGCTTCCATCTCTGGGCTCTGTTGAAAATAGCTTCACCATATCTCTGTGGCTGCAGCCTCCTGGGTGATGCAGACGCCACTAGGCAGTTGAATGTGCATGCGCGCTCCGTCCATTTCCCTCCAGTCCTTTGGGTCTGTGGGATGTGATACATCAGGGGGTCGACAAGATCTACCTTGCCTGGGCCGGTTCACTCCAGCGGCGATCCCTCTGTGGGCCGGATTGTGCGCGCCCGCGACTTCCGGCATCTGCGTCCGCACAGGCGCGATTTCTGGGGTCTGCATCTGCGCAGACGCGATTTTCAGCACCGCGGAAGCGAGTCCTGCGCCGCGCTGTGCCAGTTTAGCGCAGTGGGCAAGGACTCGCCAAGCGGGTGGCTCAATTTGGGGGCAGCTGGTTAAACGACCCCCGTGGGCTGCTTGTGGCCCATGGGCCTTAGGTTGCCGACCCCTGTGATACATAGATAGCAGTCAAGTACAACATTCCTTGTTTTCCTAGAGTGGACTTGCAAGGGGATGTTTGATCCAGCAAGTTGGAACTTCCTATTTCCTCCTGAGCTGGTACATACTTCCTCTTGCATATGACTAGAGGTGGGCGTGACCTTACCTGTGCAGGTAACAAAACCACAAGACACACAGCCCTCCTCCCTCTTTTCCATCTTCCTTTCGTTGTGTGAGCTGCAGTGACTGCCAGTCTGCAGACACTGGGATTAACCCCCCATATGGGGTAGATCCACATGTATATACTTTGTTTTTGTTTTGTTTTTTGTTTGTTTATAATCATTTTTTATTAGTTTTATAAGAATACAATAATAAAATTCACACATTTATCTTTACATCTTATACCGTTTTGGCTTTTTATAGCTGTGACTTCCGTCAAACCTTCCTTATGATATTCTAATATCTGTTCCTTATAACTATATTTCCTTAATCAATCATTGTTTTATATTATTACTTTCTAAAAATTGATCACTATATCTTCGTATTAACAACAATATTTCTTCTTACTCTACAAAGTTTCTTGCAGTTCTACCAACATATTCAATTGAATACAATTATCCTTTAAATAGTCTGCAAATTTAGTCCAGTCTTTGATGAACTTCTGGTCCCGCGGTTCTCGGATTCTCCCCGCACATGTATATACTTTGTAACTAAGTCTGCCTTCAGGGATCCATCTGTGAACTGAATGTGTGAGTAAACTTCTTTTATACACTTTACACAAGATTGTGTCGTATTTATTCTATTAAGAGGGATTAAAGAGGTCTTACTAGGAATCTTATATTGAGAAGCTTAAACAAGCTTGCAACCAGCTACCCGTTGTGCGTTTAAAAGGGGAATGTAAAACTCTGCTAAATTATAGAACTTGCTAGTGCAAGTTAGGAAGAATATTAATAAACAATATATCCTCTCCTGTCTCCCTGAACATTCCCACAGGGTCCCTTCCAACTCTACAAGTCTATGACTCTAAAACAATTTTTAAAAATCTATTAAAATACAGATAATAAAAACAGCACAGCATTAATTAATTAAAATGGCCTTGAAACCCTCTTCACCTGCACCACTGGTTAAAGCTCATATTCTGTCCAATAGGTTTTGCCCCACTGACTCTGAACAACCCATTTCAATCCAAATGGAAAACAACATCTGGGGTTTTTTTATCGATGCCATACATGGTTTAGGATACACTTATGCTAAAGTGGGTATTAGACAATGAATCAGAGACATGGAATTCCACACACACACACACACCCAAAAAAAACAACCCTGAGTTTGAGAGCATGCCATCTCAATTATAAGGACAATGTGGGAGCATTTATAATGCCAAAATATATGTCAAGTTTATCAGTCCCCAAATATAGGAAAGCTTTTATGTTAACCGGATTAAATGTTTTACCTTCTGCACTCATAAAAAGGCAGATATAACAGCTGCCTTTATCGTGACCTCCGTAAACAGTTCATTACCCCAATCCTTTAAAAAAAGCAAAAAAACAGGGGGAACTGAAGCATTTTATTTCAAATGCCTATTATCAGATAGAAACCCTCTGATGTAGCACAGGATGGGTGACACCTGGCTTGAGAGCAGTACATGTGAAAAGGATCTAGGAGTCTTGGTAGACCACAAACTTGACATGAGTCAACAGTGTGATGCAGCAGCTAAAAAAGTCAATGCAATTCTGGGCTGCATCAATAGGAGTATAGCATCTAGATCAAGGGAAGTAATAGTACCACTTTTACTTCCAGGGGGTTGGACTGGATGGCCCTTGGGGTCTCTTCCAACTCTAGGATTCTATTACTCTAAGTCTGTGCATCTGCTGTTACTTGCAGGAAAATGATGATCAACCAAGGACAACAAGCCCAGGACAGAGGCGCCATTACTATTAAGTTTATGAAATCTTGTATTTCGGACGCATTTCTCTTCTTCGCCGGTTCGGTTGGATTGTTTCAGTAACAGGTTACTAGGCAAAGCTCCCTGGCACGTTTGTTGCCGCCAGTTCCTGCCCGCACTAGGCATTATCCCATCCACGTGGAAACGCACCCCCCCCCCACCGCAGAAATGGCCGGATTGAGGTTTGACAAGGCCCTAAGCTACTGAAGGTAATGGGGCCCTTTATATGTCCAGCTGTCCTTTGTCAACAACAAATTGTCCCCGTTTTCTGTGTTGAATATATGCTATATGGTAATTGATGGACCTAATAGGTATCTAAAGCCATTTGCACATAACAAAATAATAATAATAATAATAATAATAATAATAATAATAATAATAATAATAAAAAATTTTTATTTATACCCCGCCCTTCCCAGCCAAGACCAGGCTCAGAGCAGCTAACACCCATAAAATCACAGCAAAACATACAAAACAATCAATTAAAATGCAAGTTAAAATACGATTTAAAATTTAAAATGCAGCCTCATCTTTAAGTAGCCCACCAATCAAACCATAAAGGAATGAAACCATAAAGGAATGAAACAATTATTCAGTTCAAATAATTGTTGAACTGAAATACAATTAAGAAGTATATTAACAAAAAGGTAAAGGTAAAGGACCCCTGACAGTTAAGTCCAGTCGCGGACAACTCTGGGGTTGCGGCGCTCATCTCGCACTACAAGCCGAGGGAGCCAACATACAATTAAGAAGTATCTTACTAGTGAAATAATTATTAAGCTCTAATATGATGTAGGTTTTATTTTATTTGTTTTTTATCTTATATTTGGAAATGTACATCCAGTTTTTTTTCCCCTTTACATTTTTTTGGGGCCCCCAAGAGAGTGGGGCCCTAAGCTATAGCGTGTTTAGCTTATACGTAAATCCAGTGCTGCCCACCAACCTCCACACCAACCCCAGTCGCTCACCAGCGCTGAAAAGAGGATCAGCAACTGAGTAAGTTTTGCCAGGCTTGGTAAAGGTAAAGGGACCCCTGAGCATTAGGTCCAGTCGTGACTGACTCTGGGGTTGCGGCGCTCATCTCGCTTTACTGGCCAAGGGAGCGGGATTACAGCTTCCGGGTCATGTGGCCAGCATGACTAAGCCGCTTCTGGCGAACCAGAGCAGCGCACGGAAACGCCGTTTCCCTTCCTGCCGGAGAGGTACCTATTTATCTACTTGCACTTTGATGTGCTTTTGAACTGCTAGGTTGGCAGGAGCAGGGACCGAGCAACGGGAGCTCACCCCGTCGCGGGGATTTGAACCACCAACCTTCTGATCGGCAAGCCCTAGGTTCTGTGGTTTAACCCACAGCGCCACCCGCATCCTGCCAGGCTTGGTACTGAAGCCCAAATGTCTGCTGCTGGACGAAGGCCGAGGGTATTAAAACACCATTAGCCTTGCTGTAAAAACACATCAGCGCTGCGCTTCTTTCATCCAAAAGGCAGTTTACAAACTCTGCCTTATCACCGAGGGAATGTTTATCCTGTTGCTCTGTAAGAGCATTCCAAGGAAGGCAACAGTAGCTAATGAAATTAAGCAAGATGCTTGGCAATCGTCATTTGCTTCTTCTTTTTTAATCCCTCCATTTAAAAAAGAAAAAGAAGAAAACCTTCCAAAATTTGAAAGAGTTCAGAGTAACACAAGAGAGTCATTTATGTAAAGCCAGACATTCTCCATTGAGTTGAAAGCTACCTCAGTCGTAATTCAGTACAGTAATGGATTTACCTGGCAAGTTTGTCGATTGGTTGATAGATCGATCAAATATATTTCTTAGAATATTTATGCATTTTTGTTGCTCAGACCCCCAAGACAGCTAACAATACAGAACAACACAAAGCTAACACACACACACACACACACACACACACACACAACCAGACAGAGGTATTGAACTAGCAGTTCAAAAGCACGTCGAAGTGCAAGTAGATAAATAGGTACCGCTCCTCGGCCAATAAAGCGAGATGAGTGCTGCAACCCCAGAGTCGGACACGACTGGACCTAATGGTCAGGGGTTCCTTTACCTTTACCTTTACTATAGTGGCAAGAATGTTACTTGCCCAAAAATGGAAAGAAGCAGAAGTCCCAGCAAAGGAAGAATGGATACAAAAACTTATGGAATATGCAGAAATGGCTAAACTTACTGAAAGAATAAGAATGGAAATGGTTTATTGAATATTTACAGATAAATTTTAAACAGATAACAACATTGGCAGGATTATTGTAATCACCTGCAGTTTTATAAGAGTATATGTTTAAAGCAGATGAATAAATAAGCAAATTAAGTTAATTTGGATATGCAGAAGATATTGAAGATAAGTTTCAGGAACTGCAGAAAGGGGGGGAAGGAAGTCGAGTTTTGAAATGTTAAAAGGATTGTAAAATCAGTGAAATGTATAAATCTGAAAAGCATAAATAGAATTTAAAACCAAAATAAAATAAATTGCCCTGCTTCCCATACGTCCGGGCTTTCCCAGACATTTCTGCAGAGTCAGTGAAAATCGTCCCGGATGCCATTTCGCTGCCTAATTCCCAGACGTGTCTGGGGAAACCCACCCAGAGCTCACACGCAGAGCACCTTTGCATTTCTGAATTCTTATGCCCAGGGCCTCCCCACTCCTGCCAGGTTTTTTCCATGATGCCCATGCCCAGGTCCTCCTATAATTCCTCTGCCCAGAGCCTGTGCACCGTTTCTGCGTACGGCCTGCAAACCACAGACCTCATCCCCTGCCCTCTGCATGTTCCGCAGGTCCAAACGGATCATACGAACCGGGCGATAAGTGTGTCCAGAAACCATAGCAATGCTTATTAGCACAGACACTCACAAATTAGCTTTCGACAGGAACAGCATTTCCAAGGTGTTCCCTTACAGCTCCGACAACAGCAGGTATATTAAAGGCCGCGCCGTAAAGAGCCAAGGAAAAGCTATTTGGGAACTAAATTATCCCAGCTGTGTCCCTTGGATGGAAGTCAACCATATTCAGAAACCACATGCATCAAGCCCATTGGCTAAATCGCCTTGTAGACAGGACGTCTCGAGTTTCTATCCAAAGTGGCTATACTCTCTGTTTAAAATAGAAATGCAATGCCTCTCGCCCTGTTTACTTAGCCTATTTACAAATAGCCTTTTTATTTTTATTTTTTTTTGCTTCTGTGAAAGGGTTCGCTGAGTTGCTGGAGGGATCCAAAGAGAGTTTAAGTTCCACGCACCTTTGGCAAAAACGGGCCCAGATACCCATCTCTGCAGAGGTCACACACACACACTTCTTGGGGTTTCTGCACGCTTCCGTTTCAGTCTACAAAGTTTGGCTTCCCAGGATTCCTCTTACCACAGCTCGTATGTGACATCCTGTTTATAATGCAGATGGCAACAGCGGCTAATCTTTTGGTGAGCCTTTGGGAATCGGGGATGGGCTAACGCAACACAGCTGCGCCAAATGCTCGCTTTCTCAAAACGGCAGCTTTCGGAGGAGACAGGATATTTCCTGGAATGCCCACTTCCCTCCCCCCCCCCCCCAAGACAGCATTGCAATGCATACGACAGCCACAGAAGAATGGCAATGGGATTCTTTGCTAAAAGGTAAAGGTAAAGGGACCCCTGACCATTAGGTCCAGTCGCGGACGACTCTGGGGTTGCGGCACTCATCTCGCTTTATTGGCCGAGGGAGCCAGCGTACAGCTTCCGGTTTATGTGGCCAGCAGGACTAAGCCGCTTCTGACAAACCAGAGCAGCGCACGGAAACGCCGTTTACCTTCCCGCCGGAGCGGTACCTATTTATCTACTTTCACTTTGACGTGCTTTCGAACTGCTAGGTGGGCAGGAGCGGGGACTGAACAACAGGAGCTCACCCCATCATGGGGATTTGAACCGCCAACCTTCTGATCGGCAAGCCCTAGGCTCTGTGGTTTAACCCATAGCGCCATATTCCCCAAAGTGAAAATCTGGACAACCTATGTTTTGGGCCTTTTTTTTTTGAATTTTTAAATGATTTTATTTAAAAATATATATATAACAAGTGGTTATGTGGAAGAGGGTATGCTTGTTGATTTGTACAGCTCAGCTATTGTGTAATATAACATAAGAGCACAAGATGACCCATTGAGGCCAGCATCCTGCTCTCAAAGTGGCCACCCAGAAGCCCATGGAAAACCCACATGCATGTGAATAACATATGAATGTACCTGGGTGTGCAGCTGTACAGATTGCATAATCATAATCATCATCATCATCATTATTATTATTATTATTCTACCCCGTCCATCTGGTTGGGTTTCCCAGTCGTTAAATGTAACGTGTGAATGCCCCTGATATCTCAGCCCAGTCATTCATTGGATTTAGGCTTTTAAAATATTTTTGTAAAGTACTTTTTTTCATTTGTATCTCACCTTTCTTACATCATAGAATTCAAGATGGAGGCATGGGTTCTCAGGCAGCCTCCCATCAATGCACTGACCAGACCAGAACAGCTTAGCTTTAGCTACCTGTGCCATACTCTCAAGTTTTCCTGCTTTCTTGCCTGTTAAGTATAATTGTTTCAATCACACAGAAATGTAAATGCCTAAATGTGTATTGCTGGAAAGGGTTTAACAATGGAAAAATTCCATAGCAGTATTCAAAGGGACTCTGAGCTTTAACTGAGTTGATAATTAACTATTGTTCTCTGCTAGCTAACTTGTGAGTGTTTAACCTTAGATCACATTGAATTGCAAATCTGCCATCTTGGAAGGGTGGTGGCTAGTTCTTTGTTCTCAGACTCTATGGAAGTAAGGATGTGTAAATGAAGCTCTACAGACATCTGCTTCTAGGTCTGTTGGAATTATTTCATATCTTGTAAGGTGTTGAGTCAATGCCTTCGACTGGCATATGTCTTATGGAACTGTTTGGATGTACCATTTGATGTTTCTGCTTTGTTTTGAAGAAAGTTCTGCAGGTAAATTTTGCAGAACTAATGGGTCTGGACAATGCTTTATTTCCAAAAGGAGTCGGTTTTCACGCATCCAGTCACTTCAAACTGGGCATTATTAATATCTGCAATATTGCCTGACCTTCTGTCTTAGCTCCTTCCTGCTCTGGAATAGATTTTGCAGATGCAGACGAGCACACACACCCCAACCTTCTGCACCAGATCCCCTGCTGTGCCAGTGTTTCTCTGGACATAGACCAGCCTCCCCCAAGCTCAGCATGGCTCATGGGAACTGCAGTCCGGTGAATCTGGGGGGCACCAGCTTGCAGAAGACTGCTGCAGACTAAATCAGGTTTGCTAGAAACTCTTCCAACCCAACGAACATTGGGTGCTGCCGATCAGCGATGAGCATCTCAAACTGAAAATTCCCAGCACTTCGTTTGAAAGCAGAACAGAGTTGGGATGTTTATTTTGTAGACCTGCCACCTGGCCTGGATTTTAAAGCTCGGAGGCGTGCTTAGACCATCAGCTTTAGCTTCCCATCTCTGTTCTGCTCCAACACTACTCATAATAATATTTAAACCCTGACCTTGCCTGGATTTTACGTTCTGTTGGAGACACCTGATCCTCTGCCGTCTGTTACCCAGTCGCATGACAATGCTCCAATGCGCCTTTAAAGTTGCATTTTTCGGCACGTTTCTTTGAGCATATCTGGTACCACCTGGTTCCTGTGGTGGTGGGCCATCCAAATGGGCCCACTACCCTTACGGGGAACTGCCACCATCAGTCCAAATTTAACTAGATGATGTTGGTGGTGATGATGGTAGTGGTGGTGGTGATGGTGATTATGTATTTATATGCCACCCCTCTGACTGGGTTACCCCAGCCACTCGGGGCAGATACAGAGAATAGTTTAGAATTCCAGTGCAGCTGTCTCTGTTCTCCCTCCAAGGTGGGGGGCCATGTTCTTCTGAATACCATTTGCTGGGAGTTGCAGTTGAGGTGAGTTGGCTACTGGACATGTAGGTGGCAGCAGAGGAAGTCTCTTGGGCACCTGGGATGGCATGCCCAGGGACACAGTGCCCACGGGGCGGGGCACCCATAGGAGTGGGGCATGGCACCCATAGGGGCCGCACGACCCGTGCCTTCCCTATTGCCAGGGTTGCACCAGATGAGCAGGAGTGGTGGCAAGCCCCCCTAGGCGAAGCGGCAACCACGGAAGAGTCCAGAGAAATGGAGGGATTCTTACCTGAAGAAGACTGGTGGCAACACTCCTCGGAAGAGGAAGAAGCAGGTGGGGAAGAGGGAAGGCCAGAACAGGAGGAGGAAGAAGTTGAGCCAGAATCAGGCCCTTGTGAGGAGAGGAGCCGGGGGGGCCCTCCCCTCCTCCCATCTCAACTGTAGAGCGTAGAGCTGAGAAACGGAGGGAGCAATTGGAGGCAGTTGCAGCTTGTAAAAGGCGTGGTGACGAGCTGGCTACTTAAGGAAGGCCAGCTGCTTCCCTCACCAGCACCTGCAACTGCTGTGCTGAAGCACGTGGTTGTGCCTGCTCATCCTGTTCCTGGTTCCTGTGTTCCTGACCTTGGCTTTGTGACTTCGGCTTCCTGACTCCTGGCTTCCTCCTGGCTTTGGCTTCTGACTCCTGGCTTAATCCTGACCTCGGCTTCCTGACTACTGGCTTGAACTGACTTTGGCTGGCTTCTGACCCGGACTGTTTAACCTTGGCTTTATCAGACTGACTGCTGCTCTTCAGTGCGCCAACTTGTTGGTGTCCTAACACCTATGGGCGCCATGCGCCCCATCCTGTCCCCATCCCTATGGGTGCCATGTGCCCCATGCGGCATGGGATGCACGGCACCCTTAGGGACGGGGCCCTCTGTGAGGTGTCAGCCACCCTACAGCTGGGTGGGAGGCAACATGCGGACAGCGCTGAGCCTGCGGACACCGAGACACGTGGCTCATGCACGCTGCAGGCCCCACAGCGAGTGCCGCCCGCCATTTTGTCACCCCCCATCAGGGTGGCACCCGAGGCGGTCCGCCCCAGTCCCCCCTTTCTTATGCCCATGCATGTAGGAAACTGCAATTCACGCAAAGCGTGTTCTCCTTCATGGAGAGCACGTGTTGCGGTGGAGCCAGCAAGTCACCCCTCTGGCGCTGGGCAGGAAAGTTTAGATGGCCACTGCTGTGATTGGACCCAGGGTGTTGTTGGGGAGATCTGCATGTTGCAATTTGATGATGGACAGCCCAGCGTATATATAAGGGTAGGTGGGCACCGTGATCTCCCTCTTGGCTGAGTGCTTCGAAGCTCCCGCCCTCTCTCCCTATATTTTAGGCCTCTGTGTTGACCTTGCTATGCCTGTCATGGGGTTGTCTGCTGTTGGGGCAGGGGCCTGGTAGGAATTTGTCCACGTGGCTGATTGGCTGGTGCCACCTGGTTTTGCCTACTGCGTAGCAAATAGTCACAACTTGTAAGGTTGGTGGTTAGGCATTAGTTGTTATGTTGGTTGAAGGAGGGGTATTGTTGCCTGTGTGTACCCCTCCTATGGATACTGGTGTATGGGGAATTCCGTTAAAGGAATCCAGGGACTCTATATGCTTTTGTCCGAACCCCTGGTCGGGGGCTAGGGCCGTGCAAGAGACCTGGGAGCCTGTGGAGTGCGAGGAGGGTCATATCATCTGGCTCCCTTTATATCTCCAGAGTGTTTTCCCCTTACTGATGGTTGTCAGTTCTGTCCTATGTGGGACAGATAGTCTTAACCAACGCCTACGCAACCACTCACATTATTCATCCCTTCCTTGGTTTCTTAGAAGCACAACTGCTGTAGCGCCTTCCTTGCGAAAGCAATCGGATAGAGGCTCAAGTTTTTAAACGCAGACTTCCAGCAGACCGCCTTGCCGATCTTGACAGAAGGCTATGTTGTTTCCAAAGAGGAGAAGTCCCCGTATAGATAGCCATGCACCGCTCAGCCTTGCCAAGGCCGATCCCGTCCCGCTTTTCTATCATCCTGCACACGCCCATCTTGCAGTTATTTTGGGCTTCCGCTGATGCAAACGATTCTGCTCGCTTTTGGATGTGGCAAAGCCAGTTTCCGCTGCCAGCCCATGTCTAAAACCTTTGCATCTGGCAAGAACGGAATGTTAGAAGACTCGGGACAGATTTTCAAAATCCCTTCTGCATGCGGCGCATAATACAACTATGCAGTTGCTCTGGTGGTCACCAAACTGGGTGGCATTACCTGAGAACATAGCAGCCAACTCCTAGGGGCTGTGGGGCTTCAGCCCCTACAATAAAATATTTGATGGGGCCACCCCGCCAGCCAAATTGATGGGCGTTACCATTCAAATGGTGTGTGTGCACTGCATCATGTGATCGATTATGCGGGGCAGGGCTTACCTGGGCTTCCATAATATTTTATTCAAGTTGGTACCCCTGCTTGGGATTTCTGCATTGCAGGAGGTTAGACAAGATAACCCTCAGGGATCCCTTCCAAACGCCACAATTCTATAATTCTATATCTGCATTAACCAGAGCCTGTGTGGTGTAGTGGTTAAGAGCGGTAGACTCGTAATCTGGTGAACCGGGTTCGCGTCTCCGCTCCTCCACATGCAGCTGCTGGGTGACCTTGGGCTAGTCACACTTCTCTGAAGTCTCTCAGCCCCACTCACCTCACAGTGACAGAGTGTTTGTTGTGGGGGAGGAAGGGAAAGGAGAATGTGAGCCACTTTGAGACTCCTTCGGGTAGTGATAAAGCGTGATATCGAATCAGTAGCGAAGAGAGCCGCTTGGCTACCCAGGGCGGCAAACATGGAGGCACCCCCCGGGGGCGGGACGTCGCTCCGCAACACACATGTGTCCTGACGCATGCGTCGTGACGTCACGGCGCACACATCACGACGCACGTGTCAGGACAAACGGCGCATGTGCGGGATGACGCACATGCACAGTCCATCCATGCTGGTGCTGCTGCTCCTGCGGCAACTCATAAGGCTGCCGCGCTCGAACAGCATGCATAAGGCTGCTTTTCCATACTGCTTTTCACACGCGGCAGCCGCCGCACGGACGGGGTGCCGGGAGGCGGGGCTCTGCTTGGGCATCGCGGGGGGTGCCCAGAGTGTCGCCCCCTCCAGGGTGGAACCCGGGGCTGCCCGCCCCCAACGCCCCGACTTTGCTCCGCCCCTGTATCAAATCCAAACTCTTCTTCTTCTTCTTCTAACCTACATTCCCGACTGACTTCTGCATTCTACAGGAGAAGGTTTGCAGTGGGAGCAGGAAACTTGCACCAGTTGCAGAGGTTTTTTTGAGCTGAGGCATTTACTGGGTACCTTGTCACCATGGAATAAAAGGAAATTTCACTTGAACACCCACAGCTGAAGCAGCAACCATAAGTTTCTTCAAAACTCATGTACAGGCATAACCTTTTTGCCCGGGCTTTCTCAGACTGTGCTCCCCAAATTCCTGTTTTTATACCTTTTTACTGCAGGTTTTATTTTGCATTTTTTATTATGATTGCACTGCTTTTGGCTTTTAATGTGTTGTGCCGCTTAGATTTCTTTTTATTAAAAATAAAATAAGCAGTTTATAAATGTTTTAAATAAACATTTCCTCAGCACTCTGCAGCTTCCCTGCCTTCCTGGTCTGAAAAACAAAGCCCAAAGGAAGAGGTCCTTCTCGGTGGTGGCACCTGCCCTGTGGAACACCCTCCCACCAGATGTCAAAGAGAAAAACAACTACCAGACTATTAGAAGACATCTGAAGGCAGCCCTGTTTAGGGAAGCTTTTAATGTTTAATAGACTATTGTATTTTAATATTCTGTTGGAAGCCGCCCAGAGTGGCTGGGGAAACCCAGCCAGGTGGGCGGGGTACAAATAATAAATTATTATTATTATTAGAAGAAGAGTTTGGATTTGATATCCCGCTTTATCACTACCCGAAGGAGTCTCAAACCGGCTCACATTCTCCTTTCCCTCCCCCCCCCACAACAAACACTCTGTGAGGTGAGTGGGGCTGAGAGACTTCAAAGAAGTGTGACTAGCCCAAGGTCACCCAGCAGCTGCATGTGGAGGAGCGGAGACGTGACCCGGTTCACCAGATTACGAGTCTACCGCTCTTAACCACTTCACCGCACTGGCTCTCACTTATTATTATTGTTGTTGTTGTTGTTGTTGTTGTTGTTGTTATGTGAGGGAAGTTAGGGAAGTGGATAACGGAGCGCTTGAGATTGGTGTGTTCGCTGGTTCCATTTTTAAGCGAAATCCTTCCTTTTCCTTCTTCTTTAAAAAAGAGAATGAACCCCACACTGATTTCTTTAACAGTAAGAAGGCTTTGCTTTAAATAACAAATGAACAGCTGTCAGGTGGGTGAGGCAGTCTCCCCAGTTTCCGGCACTTTCAGGAAAGCCCAAGCTGAGGATGTCACAGGGTTTAGGGAAGTTTTTTAAGTTTGATGTTTTATCCCTATTATTATTATTATTATTTATTATTCTGTTGGGAGTCGCCCAGAGTGGCTAGGGAAACCCACCCAGATGGGCAGGATATAAATAATTATTATTATTATTATTATTAGCTATTTAGAAAAGTTCACATGAGAATTCACCAACATTTTAATGTGAATTTCACCTTTTCCTTCACCATTTTGCCCGAGACGTGCATTTTTCGCCAAGAAACATAATGCATTTCCGCATGCCATTTCCGCTGATATGTGCATTTATAACATGTGCACTGAACCCAGGGATATGCATTTTTATACTCATTCCTCGGCTGGAAAATCACTCTGCAAAATTCGGCAACGTGTGAATTTCAATGGGTGGCTGTGTTACAGTGCATATACTGTTTCAGAAAGCGCAGGTTACGTAGCTTCGCCTTTAAAGGTGACCTGAATCAAATCCCCATCCCTAATATCTCCACCCCACAGATACATCCCACCCACAACAGTTCCAAAGAAATTTTCTCTGCCCTTTGATGATGCCCAGGAGCCACAGGTAAGAGCTGAGTGGAGACCAATGATGGACAAACTACCCCAGAAGAAGCTTGACATTACCCTAACTCAGGGGTCAGCAGCGTTTTTTTGAGGCCGGTCTGGTCCACTCCCCGGCAGACCTCTCGAGTGGCCCAAACATGCACGCCCATGCGTGTCCATGCGTGCGCTCAAGCTATTTAAGGATCTAGGAGTCTTGGTAGACCACAAACTTGACATGAGTCAACAGTGTGATGCAGCAGCTAAAAAAGCCAATGCAATTCTGGGCTGCATCAATAGGAGTATAGCATCTAGATCAAGGGAAGTAATAGTACCACTGTATTCCGCTCTGGTCAGACCTCACCTGGAATACTGTGTCCAGTTCTGGGCACCACAGTTCAAGAAGGATACGGACAAGCTGGAACGTGTCCAGAGGAGGGCAACCAAAATGGTCAAAGGCCTGGAAATGATGCCTTATGAGGAACGGTTTAGGGAGCTGGGTATGTTTAGCCTGCAGAAGAGAAGGTCAAGGGGTGATATGATAGCCATGTTCAAATATATAAAAGGATGTCATATGGAGGAAGGAGAAAAGTTGTTTTCTGCTGCTCCAGAGAAGCGGACACGGAGCAATGGATTCAAACTACAAGAAAGAAGATTCCACCTAAACATTAGAAAGAACTTCCTGACAGTAAGAGCTGTTCGACAGTGGGATTTGCTGCCAAGGAGTGTGGTGGAGTCTCCTTCTTTGGAGGTGTCGCGACCCGGCTAGACAGTGGTAGACCGGGGTCCGCGACCCGGCCGGACAGTGGTAGACCGGGACCCGCCGGGGTCGCGCCATGCGGGCGCCAGGAAGGGGAACCATGCAGCGGGCCAGGAAAGGGGGCGACAGCGGAGCCAGGCGCGCAGGGGTTAAACCAAGCGCAGCAAGACCCGACCTCGCCCAGGCATGCCCCGCGGGGTAAACAACCCCAGGATGGGCGCGTACCTGATGGCCCAATCCCAGGTGCGGAGGGCTTAGCGCGGCAATCCCCGGGAGCCGGCGATAACGACCGCTTAACGAGCCATCAGCGGCGGGCACGGCGGAACCGTCAGCATCGCAATAACAATGTAAAAAACACCCATGAATAGCGCGGGTAGACCGGAGCAGTTAACTCTTTTTGTCCGAGCCATCCCGGGTGGGGAAGAGGATTACCCCCGGACCTTTAGGGCAGAAGGGAGGGGGGAATTGGGAGTCATCCAGCAAAATGTACTTAAGGGGGATTCTGAGATGACCTCCTCAGAATCCTCACGGACTTTCCACGTTTCTCTGTGTGCTGTACAATAAACTTCAAGACTTCTTCCGCTGACTTCTCGGAGTGGCGTGCGTTCTTGACAGCTAGCTACAGTTACTATCGGGGACACGACAGGAGGTCACCTGCCAGGAATGCTTTGATGGTGTTTCCTGCTTGGCAGGGGGTTGGACTGGATGGCCCTTGTGGTCTCTTCCAACTCTATGATTCTATGATTCTATTTCCGGCACTCTTCCGGGACGGAGGAGCGCCCGTGCGCATGCACACAGGCTGTTTCCGGCGCATTCAAACAAGAACATGTGCAGAGGTGGGCAACCAAGATGATCAAGGGTCTGAAAAGCAAGCCTTATGAGGAACGGTTGAAGGAGCTGGGTAGGTTTAGCCTGGAAAAGAGGAGACTGAGAGGAGATATGAGAGCCATCTTCCAATATCTCAAGAGCTGTCTCATGGAGGAGGGAGCTTGCTTGCTTTCTCCTGATCTGGAAGGTAGGACTCGAACCTTGTTAGACAGTGGAACGGTTTTCCTCAGGAGGTGGTGGACTCTCCTTCCTTGGAAGTTTTTAAGCAAAGGTCGGATGGTCATCTGTCATGAATGCTTTAGCTGAGATTTGTGCATTGCCAGGGGTTGGACTAGATGACTCTAGGGGGCCCCTTCCAACTCTACAATTCTATGATTCTATGGTTGTTTTTTTGAATGCGATGCCTTTTCTCAGAGAAAGTGCTTCTAGACATTCCTTTCCCTCCACGTCACCTACAGAGAGCTTCGTGGGATTTTATTTTCCCTATCTCCGCTCAACCCCAGAGCAAGAAGAGAGACCACCTCGTTCTCTGAGCTCCTCAAAGCCTCGCGAGCATCACCTGCCTTCCTCATTACGGACGGCGAAGCAGCAGGGAGGCTCTGCAACCTGCTCGGAGGAACGCGTTTTCCAGGCCTGAACATCTGGGAGTTGGAGCACACAAAACATCCTGGGTATGTGTGATGTTTGCCCTGGGCCCAGCTGCTGAGCCAGCCACCTATGGGAGGTGGTTATGGAGGAAGCCGCTTGAAAGATGTTAACAGGAGGAGGAGGAGGGGAAGCTGGAGAGCTGTTGTGCTCGACTCCCGTGTAACCCCCATTACAGATCCTTCAGGAATCACACGCTGTGCTTCAGAGCTGCCTAGCTGGCTTGAATCGCATTCCTATCTTGTCCGCCGTTTTCTTTCCGGCAGTGGTCTGGTTGGGAAGCCTTCTCTGAGCATCGAGTGTTGTTGTTGTTGTTGTTTATTAAATTTGTATAAAGTCCTATACCAGCAGGTCTCAGAGGTAGACTGTCTCATAGCATGGCTGTTCCACTTAGCTCTCATGTTGAGAAGGATGCGGGTGGCGCTGTGGTCTAAACCACTGAGCCTCTTGGGCTTGCTGATCAGAAGGTCGGCGGTTCGAATCCCCGTGACGGAGTGAGCTCCCGTTGCTCTGTCTCAGCTCCTGCCAACCTAGCAGCTCGAAAGCACGCCTTTGCAAGTACATAAATAGGTACCACTACAGGGGGAAGGTGGGACCCAGGTGGCGCTGTGGGTTAAACCACAGAGCCTAGGGCTTGCTGATCAGAAGGTCAGCGGTTCGAATCCCTGCGACGGGGTGAGCTCCCGTTGCTCGGTCCCTGCTCCTGCCAACCTAGCAGTTCGAAAGCACCTCAAAGTGCAAGTAGATCAATAGGTACCGCTGCAGCGGGAAGGTAAACGGCGTTTCCATGCGCTGCTCTGGTTTGCCGGAAGCGGCTTAGTCATGCTGGCCACGTGACCTGGAAGCTGTACGCCGGCTCCCTCGGCCACTAAAGCGAGATGAGCGCCGCAACCCCAGAGTCGGACACGACTGGACCTAATGGTCTGGGGTCCCTTTACCTTTACTTACAGGGGGAAGGTAAACAATGTTTCCGTGCGCTCTGGTTTCCATCACGGTGTCCCGTTGCACCAGAAGTGATTTAGTCCTGCTGGCCACATGACCCGGAAAGCTGTCAATGGACAAATGCAGACTCCCTTGGCCTGAAAGTGAGATGAGCGCCATAACCCCATAGTCGCCGTCCAGGGATCCGTTACCGTTGTTGTTGTTGTTGTTGTTGTTGTTGTTGTTGTTTAGTTGTTTCGTCATGTCCGACACTTTGTGACCCCATGGACCAGAGCACGCCAGGCACTCCTGTCTTCCACTGCCTCCCACAGTTTGGTCAGACTCATGTTGGTGGCTTCGAGAACACTGTCCAGCCATCTCATCCTCATCCAGTCAGGTACAAATAAGTTCAGCTTCAATTACTGAAATGCTCAAATTCCAGTCAGGTTCAAGTCAAATTCGAACAAGAATCAGTCAAGCTCTAATAAAAAGTTTATGAGTCCTTTCTTTATTACTCACTGGGGTATAGGGCAGAGAGAGGTATTCAGTTCTTCCTTTATATATTAGAAAATCTTGGTGTTATTTCTCTCTTCCCCCATAGGTGTCGCTGTTTCCACTTTTAGCTTTACTGAGGAGTTCTGCTTTCCTTCTCTCTAATTACAACTCTTTGGTTCCACTTCCGTGAAGAAGCAGGAAGTTCCCCTCTCCTCCTTAGTCAGCTCTTTGTCTCCGCTCCATTTTGTTCACCACATTCTAAGTCGCTCAATCTCCGTCTCTCTGCTGTTCCCCCTCCCGTCTTTCGCGTCTTCTTCCTTCTACTCCCGCTCCTTCCCAATCTGCTTTCAGTTCCCCCTTCGCGTCTCTCTCGCTCTCCGGCTTCACTTATCGTGTTTGCCTCGAGCAGGTATAGACGCCGTCACTGTCTTCCTCTTAAATGACGCTGTGGTTCAATTCGTCTTCCCCTAAAAACACAGCTTGCCAAATAGGCTACTCTTCTAAGCTCTATCTTATCATGAAGACTAATACAGTCCCCGGACTTCCCTTTTTCGTCCCGTGGTCTTATTTTCCCCTCCTTAATAAAATTATAAGTTTGTGCACTCACGAGTCGATTCTTCCTTTAAAAGTTTCTTTTGTCCAGGAGCTACGGGCGCTCGCTACTTGAGCCTCTGGGTGCCTCAGCAGAGTGCGGTCAGGTAAGTTGTTTCTTGCGTCTGGTTCTCCCCCGAGCCCCGGGTTGGGTTTGCTACGGAGTTCACCTTCCCGACGCCGCCTTTCCTTCCAGTGAAGACCTCGTACCTTCACCTTCTTTATTTGTTCGAGGGGGGGTGTAATGGGCACTTCACTCCCCCTTTCTCGCCTCTGCTAACCGTTGGTCAGCCTGAACTGCAAGGCTGCCAAACGCCGACTCAGTCCGTAGCGCGCCTTCGCCGGAAGCCCCCACCTCACAGAGTGTTTGTTGTGGGGGAAGAAGGGAAAAGAGATTGTTAGCCGCTTTGAGACTCCTTCAGGTAGTGATATCAAGTCCAAACTCTTCTTCTTCTTCTTCTTCTAAGACCAATTAAATGGAGAATGGCGGGTGACCCTACTTAACCCCAAGCAAAGGCCTCATCCTATCGCCTTCTGTGAAACATGCTCCCTTCCTGCAAGATTGCTTGACTGAAGTTAGTGTGGAGTAAGCTGTTTTGGTCCTGAGATGGTCCAAAGCGAAGTTCAGGAGGAGAAGCCTGCTTCTTTTTCATGCTTTTAACGAGTTGTTGAGTCACCAGCCAATGGCGGGAGTTCAAAAGCAGAAAGGAAACTCTGCATTGGGGAACTGTGGTGTTTGCCAAGGCTGCCAGATGCCGGGATCGGGAAAAGGGTTCCCTCGGCTTCTAAGCAAGCGTTGAAAGCCAGGGAGCAAGTGCCAAGTCCATGTCCTCCACAATCGAAAACGACAAGAAAGGAACGAGGAGACCATCTGGAGATGTTCTGAAGCATGAACGAGGAGCCCTGATGGGTCGGAAGAGCAAAGGTCTAGCGAAGCCTTTCTAAACCTCGGGATCTTGAAACCCCGGGGACTCTACCTTTCATCAACCCCAGCCAGCTTGGCCAATGGTCAAGAATGATGGGAGCTGTGGTCTAATAAATCTGGAGAGCAAAAGGTTGGAGAAGGCTGGTCCATTTAGTCCACCACCTTGGTTCCAACAGATGTTTCCAGGGTACCCAATATGCTTTCAGGAAGGCTGGTGGGGTGGGGTGGGGTGGGGTCATAGCTGTCAACCTTCCCTTTTTTTTGCGGGAAATTCCCTTATTCCAGCACCGTTTCTTCCTGTTTCCCTTTTTTTGGTGGGAAATTCCCTTATTCCAATGCCGTTTCCACTGCTATCCCGGATTGTTAGATATCCCGTAAATTTCCCGGATTTCAAAGGAAGCAGCTCCTCTCCCTCCCTGCCGGCCAGGGAGGCTTCTCAGCTGCGTTGCTCGGCTGCGTTGCTCACCAATCGTTACAGAGAATAGGATGCCATTAGACAACAGCACTGTTTGTGCTTTGCTTGCATGTAAAATCAACCACTCTGGCCCAGCCCACAAATACACTCCTTCCAAAAGAGTGTTAAAGGATGCAAAGCCTGCAACACGTTTGTATAATAAGTCATTAATGGATGCCAGAGAGCCAAAAGAGTGAACCTGATCAATCCCCCCATGAAGAATTGACGCTTTTGAATTGTGGTGCTGGAGTCCCGTGGACTGCAAGAAGATCAAACCAATCAATTCTGAAGGACATCGGCCCTGGCCACTCACCGGAAGGACAGATCCTGAAGCATCGCATGAGAAGAGAAGACTCCCTGGAAAAGAGACCCTGGGGTGAGGAAAGATGATGGTGTGTAGCCTGGTGTAAATTAATTTGTAGTCTGGGGGGATTACCGCAGCGTGGACTGTCCCTGAGAACCGTAGACTGTCCCCGGGACAGGTGAGGCTGCTGATCCCTTATTTTCAAATCCGAAAGTTGACAGCTATGGGTGGGGTGGTAGAGTAATAGAATAATTTATTATTTATACCCCCCCCCCCCAATCTGGCTGGGTTTCCCCAGCCACCCTGGGTGGCTTCCAACAGAATACTAGAATACAAAGAGCACACCCCAGTTTCATTTCCCATCAACCCACCAAGAAATGCTGTCTAGAAATGGAAGCAACAAGAATTACCGACAATAGAAGAATAGCAAATGAAGGTGATGGACTACGCAGAATTGGATAAGATGACAGGGAGAATCCGAAACCGACGGGATCAGAGATTCTTAGAGGACTGGAAAAAATTTGAAAATTATTTGAAAAACAATTGTAAACAACAAATTACGCTAGTAGGTTTGCAGGAAGTTTTGTGAGGTGGGTGATATGAAATGTTATGAAGAAAATTATGGATTATGATAATTAGTTATGATTGCATAAATAACAGTGGAATTATGAAAATACAAGATTAGATTTGGAAAATGGAAATCTCTCGACATGGCGGAGGGAAGTCCAAAAAGGTTGTATAAGATTTGAAGAAATGTTAAATGATGTATGGAAAATTTATGCAAAAATGTAATAAAAAATATATTTTAAAAAAAAGAAATGCTGCGTCAGGGTCACGGCAAGAAATTAAAACAGGAGCTCAGGGCAGCTGCCCAACAGTCTTCAGGTCACCAGGCTTCAGACCACATACCTGCTAGAGCCAGATGGCAATGCCTTCAACCACAGCAACTTTGATGTTGGGATGTGGACTGTGGCCTTTGAGCATTTTGGTGTGTCCTATATCACTGGGAGAAAGAATTGGGTCTTACTTTATTCATTTATATCCCGCCCTTTCTCCCAAAGGAGCCCAGGGTGGCAAACACCTAAATGACAAAGCCAACAAAACTTCAACTTAAATTTTTTTTTAAAAAAAAATTCAGTTTTTCAAAAGAAATTTACAAACATGCAAACAACAAAGAGGCAAATCACATACATTTCTAATACACATATATTTGACACACACACACACACCGCTTTTGTGGTTTCTTTTAAATTTAAATTTTCATACTGCATTTTCCACATTACTCCATCTTTCAATTATTCTTCAGTTTCTCATAATAATCTGGTTAACTGTGAGTTGTAAGTTAGACCTGCTAATGAACTTATTTGCATACATTGGTGTCAGGTTCCCCCTTGTCGGTTGTTCAGTAAGAGAGCCACGCCATCTGTCTTTTAGTTCTTTTAATCAGTGCTCAATTATATACAGTGCAGAGCTCAATCTTATCGTGTCTGTTCACTCACTAGCAGAATCCGGAAGTGCCTCCCTCCGGTTTTGGCGCCAACACCACATTCTTGGCAGCCGAAATTGCCTCCTCCTCCTACATAATCTCTGCGCCGGACCTGACGACTCTCCCTCCGTCCGAGCCTGTTGGGTGGTGCCAGGCCTCTCACTCAATCTCTGGAGCCCTGGCACTCCTCTCCCAGCCACTAACTGCTTCTCCCCCGAGGAACTGCTGGTTTCACTCGCAGATGAATCAGTAGTCAGAACAGGAGGCTGCTCCCTATAAACACTCATAGCTGGACTGGCAGGGGGAGGCAGATCCCTGACAATTGGTTTTTCAAATATTCCACAAATTTCCCCCAACCTTTGATCGTTTTTTCCCTCTTCTTGGTTTCTTATTACACCCGTTAATCTTGCCATTTCCACATAATCCATTGGTTTTATTCGCCATTCTTCCTTGGCTGGCACTACATCTTCTTTCCATCTCTTGGCAACAACCATTCTAGCTGCAGTTGTGTCGTGTCCCCAATGGTAACTGTAGCTAGCTGTCAAGAACGCACGCCACTCCGAGAAGTCAGCGGAAGAAGTCTTGAAGTTTATTGTACAGCACACAGAGAAACGTGGAAAGTCCGTGAGGATTCTGAGGAGGCCATCTCAGAATCCCCCTTTAATACACCTTGCTGGGTGACTCCCAATTCCCCCCTCCCTTCTGCCCTAAAGGTCCGGGGGTAATACACTTCCCCACCCAGGATGGCTTGGACAAAAGAGTTAACTGCTCTGGTCTACCTGCACTATTCATGGGTGCTTTTTACATTGTTATTGCGATGCTGCCGGTTCCGCCACTGATGGCTCGTTAGCGGTCGTTATCGCCCATCCTGGGGTTGTTTACCCCGTGGGGCATGCCTGGGCGAGGTCGGGCCTTGCTGCGCTCGGTTTAACCCCTGCGTGCCTGGCTCCGCTGTTGCCCCCTTTCCTGGCCCGCTGCATGGTTCCCCTTCCTGGCGCCCGCATGGCGCGACCCCACTGTCTAGTCGGGTCGCGACAAGTTGTGCCATACATAAACAAATTTATTCGATCTTTTTGGTATCTCACTGCCTACCATCCCTAAAAGGAAAGCTTCTGGATTTCGACTGGCAGACTGCTAGCCACTGAACCAGTTTTATGGTCCTGCTACTTATGTGTAAAGCCCTAAGTAACTATGGACCAGGTTAGGTGACCTGAAAATCCCCTCCATTGCCCAGTAAAGGGATTAAGAGCAACCAATGGAACCAGTTACTTTTGCCACAACCTGGTGATTCTTTGCTTGCGGTAATGTGGAGGTGGGATCAGGGCCGTCTTAAGCATATCCGGCGCCATGGTGCAAAGCTTTCTGGCGCCCCGCAGAATTCGGCGCCTGCAGGCTAAAAGGGAAAAAACCGAGCCGACACTCGGTGGGAGTGGCGCACACACCCTCGCTCACTAAGCGCGCTCGTTCGGTGTTCCCTGGACTCTCCCCTGGCGCCCTCCAGAACTTGGCGCCCCGGCGCCCCGCACCACTAGCCTCAATGGGTAAGACGGGCCTGGGTGGGATTGTTCACTGGTGACACTGGTGTTGAGGAATGCCCTCCCTACTGAAATACGAGTGGGCCTCATCCGTATTGGCATACTGCCGGCTCTTGAAGACACACCTGTTGAGGCAACCATTCCCCTGAACCTCAGCTGTTTTAATAGCTCTTTTAATTGTTTTAATTGTCATGCTTTTTCAGCCGGCATGTCTTGTCGTAAATTTTAATTATGGATGTTCTTCCTGTTTTGACAGAACAGTTTTATGGTGTGTTTTAATTGTGTATGCATGTTATAATTGATTTTATATTGCTTAGAAGCCATTTGGCATATGAGTGCTATATAAATTAGTCAGGATTGATGGGTTCTTTTGATTGTTAGCGCTAGCTGATTCCCCCCCCCTTTTTTGTATTTGCAAAATAGTGTGTGTGTGTGTGTGTGTGTGTGTGTGTGTGTGTGATTTGCAGTCTGCTGGCATTAAAGAAAAAAGTGGTCCCGGGCCAAAAAGTAAAAAGATTCCTACAATTTCTAATGGAGGTCACAGGGGTTCAGTGTCAACACAGTTGTGCTGGTTAATTGAAAACATCTGCAACATGATATGATGGGCACTGGCTTTCCCTATCACTATCAGCTCAGCTTGGATTCATCCTGCACAAAAATAGGAGAAGGCAGCCTTCCTTCCCCCAGGTTGGTGCTCTCCAAATGTTTTGGTTGAAAACTCCCATCAGCCCCAACCTGCACAGCCTGATGGGAGTTGCCATCAAAAACATCTGGAGGGCACCAGGTTGGATACTCTCCCTTGGGTTCCTTGGAGGTTTTTAAGCAGAGGTTGGGTGGCCATCTGTCAGGGATGCTTTAGCTGAGATTCCTGCATTGCAGGGGGTTGGACTAGGCGACTCTCGGGGTCCCTTCCACCTCTACAATCCTGTGATTCTTTGGGGAAAATCTGTGCAAGTTTCATCAATCAAATTTTGCACTCCTGCTAAGAAGCAAATGCACAGTTGATCTCCCCCTCCTTTGATTTAAAATAGTCCTTTCATTTTGCAAAAATACAGTGACTGCAATAAGCCGTGCAAACCATTCTCGGATAATCTTCGGCGAATGATAATCACCTGGCGTATTTTTGGTATTTTTTCTCCGAGGCAAGAGTCAAGGAGAGCAACAGACAAACCGGGAACATCTTGGTGAGCAAACACGACCGCAGCTGTGTCAGGGAACGCGCTGCCATAAATCAGGCTGTCAACCCCAAAGCACACACGATCCTCTCCCTGCCTCTTTCTTCCTTTCTCCTCATGTGTATCACCCTGCGGTTTCAGCCTGGTGGCTGTTATGATTTCAAACAAAGTCCTTCATGCTAGAGACGCAACCTGGAATGCGGGCAGCCTGTGGGGAGATCATCAAACTCAGAGTAGAACACCCCACCAACCCCACAATGACCAGGGGTTTGGGGGGCGAAGGGGGGGCTAGGCGTTTCAGGGGGGCTATTGCGCTGGAGTGCAGTGGGGGAGATTCGAGAGCCGACCCTCACATGGGCGTACCCAGGGGGGGCAGGGGGCAGCTGCCCCCCCTAGAAGGCAGCTGCCCCCTCCCCAGAAGCAAAAATGATCAGCGTCCGTTCAAAGCAAACCTGAATAACCATGGCTGCCCCCCCCCCAGTTTTGATCCTGGGTACGCCCCTGGACCCTCACATGGCTCTCAATGTTGGGGACAAATTGGGTGGCGGGTGTAAATTGGAGAGCGGAATAAGGAGACAGCTTCTCCCTTAAATCTCCCCACCCACTCAAGTTGTTGCCTGGATCTCTCTCTCTCTCTCTCTCTCTCTCTCTCTCTCTCTCTCTCTCTCTCTCTCTCTCTCCCCTCCCTCTCTCACTCTCTCTTTCTGACACACACAGCCCAGCACATCCTGGAGCCAACGCCAGATTCTTTCCTGCCTGCCATGTAAACAAACGGCCCAGCTGTTTTCTGCTAAGATTCCACTTTTTCAAAACTTGGGCCCTCTTGTATAAACTCCGATGTAATGGTATTTAAAGTGTCATACACAATAAGCGTCTAATCCCAGTCAATAAATCGCAGGTGGGTTGCAGCTGGGCTCGCTTTCGGGACTGTGGCCAATCTCTTTCCGAGGCGGGCCGCCCTCCAGGTGGGTTTCTCGGGCCAAGATGCGTGGCAAACTGGGCCGGGCGGAGGGGAGGGAGTCTTCTGCCAAGGATCAGCAGCAGGGCAAAGACCAAGCTCGAGGTGCGCCCTCCCCATAGCCCCCAGAGATGGCTCTCGAGTGGGAGACCGGTGTTGTTTGAGCCAAAGGGCATGCACAAAGGGCGGCCAAGGATCCCTGTTCAAAACCTCCCCTCAGTCACAAACACACAAGGGGGCTTTAGGGGAGGCAGTGGTGGGGAACCTCTTGGCCATGGGGTGAATGTGGTCCCCCAGGCCCTCCCCGCTTGGCCCACAGTGTGGCTTGACCCAAGTCGCAACCACCTGGGCACCACCTGACATTGTATGACGTCAGGCACAGGGCAAATGGAAAAAGGGAGGTGTGAGAGTGGATTTGTTTTTGTTTTTTCAAAAAATGTATTGGGTTTTACATTTTTATAAGCACAAAGCATAGATAGTGGTTAAATTTTCATACTTCCCCCCTCTCACCGTGGGAAGCCAAGATCCGAGCCCCCTTCTCACAGGGGTAAACATATTCATTGTACATTTAACCTTATTATTATTATTTTTACTAACATTGCTTGGGCCTGGCCCCATTCCGTGGGCCAGATTCTGTCTTTCTCCATTACATATTTCAGTTGACTTCCTCAAGTTCCCCTCTGTTGAATTCATTTTAAATCCTCTTTAACAGATGGATACATCTATTTTCATAACATTCTAAAAATGAAATACAAAAACACTTTAATTTATTAATCCTAATTTTAAACCTGAGCCTACTGGTACTTCTGCTCCTTCCCTAAATTCTTATCATCTGTACTCTATATTATACATATTTTCTTCTTTTCCCATTGAAACTTCCCCCCCTTCCTCCCATTGGTTTCAGAGTCTTTAGCCATATTTTCTTTTCTTTGATAATCATTTTAAATTAATCATCATTAATAATCCCTATGCCAGACGCCATTTAACAAATATCATCCTCCTTATAGCCAGAAAAGTAGTCCAATTCTAATGTCCTTCTTGTTCAACCCACACCTTCTCTTTCTGCAATCAAACCCCAGTATTTGTCCTGTGAGAGTGGATTGTGAGAGTGGATTTGTAAGTGCACGCTGGCTGCAGGTAGAATCGTAGAACCGTACAGTTGCAAGGGACCCCCAAGGGTTATCCAGTCCAACCCCCTGCAATGCACGAATCTCAGCTGAAGCATCCATGACAGATGGCCATCCGACCTCTGCTCAAAAACCTCCAAGGAAGGAGAGTCCACCACCTCCCTAGAGAGTCCGTTTCACTGCTGAACAGCTCTTAATGTCAGAAAATATTTCCTGATGTTTAGTCGGAATCTCCTTTCTTGTAACTTGAAGCCATTGGTTTGAGTCCTACCCTCCAGAGCAGGAGAAAACAAGCTTGCTCCCTCTTCCATGTGACAGCCCTTGAGATATTTGTAGATGGCTCTCATACAGGCTTCCTCAACCTCGGCCATCCAGGTGTTTTTGGCCTACAACTCCCATGATCCCTAGCTAGCAGGACCAGTGGTCAGGGATGATGGGAATTGTAGTCTCAAAACATCTGGAGGGCCGAGGTTGGGGAAGCCTGCTCTCATATATCCTCTCAGTCTCCCCCTTTCCAGCCTAAACATACCCAGCTCCTTCATGCGCTCCTCATAGGGCTTGTTTTCCAGACCCTTGATCATCTTGGTCGCCCTCCTCTTCACACATTCCCGCTTGTCAACATCCTTCCTAAATTGTGGTGCCCAAGACTGGACACAGTATTCCAGGTGTGGTCTGACCAGGAAGGTAGGATCCAGCATTCAGCATGGCATAGTGAAAGAGGACAGACCTCCCTTGTAACACTAGAGGTTGTGGACGTTGAGTTTTTCAAGGTTTCCCATTGCCGGGCGATTGAAATCCTAGCTGCAGCTAACATCCATGTTGAAAGCTCTTGAGAGTTTCAAGCTTCCATGTTGTTTGCCTTCATATTCAGTAATACGTTCCAGGAAACCAAAGCAGATGATTGGATTACTTTAGAGCAGGACTGGTGCTGGCAATTTTTGCGCCCTAGGCAAGGGGGCGGGCCACGTGACGTCATTACGTATGACACACGTTGCGGAGCGGTGCCCCGCCCCCTTCCCAGCCGGGCGCCCCCCGCCATCGCGGTTTGCTTGCACCACCGCTGGTTGGGGCGGCAGCGGGCGGTGCCGGGGGCAGGCTGGCCAGCGCCACCTCCATTTTGGCACCCTCACCGCCGCGGTTTTCGCCTCAACCTGCTTGCTCCGCTGCTGGTTGGGGCGGCACCGGGCAGCGGCGGGCGGCGGGGGGCGGGGGGCAGGCTGGCCAGCGCCCCCTCCATTTTGGCGCTCTAGGCAGTTGCCTAGTTTGCCTAAATAGACGCACCGGCCCTGCTTTAGAGTGTTCAAGATAGACTTGAGACCAGGATAACAAAACCTGAGGGCATTTCCACCATAGGTGGAAGAAGGTCCTTTGGAGAACAGAGCCCCACCAGCAGTCCTGTATTAATTGCGATAATGTGAGACATCTGCACAGGCGAATTGTTGGCATCTGTCTCGAGAGACAATGGAGTGTGCCTCCAGGGGCAAAGTCTAAGCACTGCATTACCAGCACCAAAGTGACCTCTCCAGGGCGCAAAGCTGAGCAGCGTGTATGGAGGTTCTGGGCTGCCCATAGAACAAGACCCCCTATTGGCCTCGCTAAGGTGGTCCAAGGGAAAGCAGAGCAAGACGTTTGACACCAGCTTGGCTGCAGGAGTTGCCGGAAGGAGGCGGACAAGGTTTCTTGGGGATTCCACTCTGGGTTTGTGTAGGGTTTTGTGCTGGGCCCGGGGGTAATACGAGAATCGAGGTCCAGGTCCGGTCCAGTCCAGAATCCGAAGGTTCAGTGAGGAGTCAGTCTGACAGCCAAGGCAGAACACGGGGCAGGAAACCAGGCAAGGACAGGTACAGGATCTCAGGCAGGATCTTGCTTGCAGCAATGTTGCTCCTGCAACGGGGGGGGGGAGGTCCGACAGCGTTTTATCTTTGTTGGGGCAATGGCTGGTCCCGATCCCCCGGCGACTCACCTCCCTGTTTCACCCGAAAGCAAGCACTCCTCCTGCGAGTACTCAGGTCTCTCCTTCTCTCAGACCTGAGTCTCTGCAGCTCGGGAGACGCCGGTGGGTTACTGGACCCAGGGGCAGCCTCAGCCTCCCCTGACCCAACCGGTAGTGGACCAGCTGTAAGTGATGGTCCAGCTGAAGGCAACGAGGTAATCTCCGCATCTGGAGCCAGGACAGGCTCAGGCCCTTGACTCGGCCCAGCTGGTGTTTGCTGCAGGAGAATCTGTGCAGACTGGGACTCTTCAGGATCAGGCCCCGGACTTGGTTCAGATGATGTCTGAGGCAGAAGATCCAGTGCAGACTGAGACAGAGTGGCTGGGGAAACCCGGCCAGATGGGCGGGGTATCATCACATATAATAAAGTGCGAGTGTATCTGCGTTCAGTCCCTGTGTCCCTGGGATTGCGCTACTGCGCATGTGCCCCACGGACAGCCGTTGGGACTTGGAGCGCAGAGACTTCGGGCAGCCTGGCTCAGCTCTGCGCATGTCCCCAATGTTGCTAGGGCAACAGGGACGCTATGCGCAGAGCTGGCTACGTCATGCGGCTCTCACGTTGTTAGAAAAAAACCCGAGATAAGCGAGAGCCGCTCAGTCAGCTCTGCGCATAGCGTCCCTGTTGCCCTAGCACCCGTTCTAGCGCCCGTTAATTTAACGGGCATAAGTTACTAGTAAATAATAAATTATTATTATTATTATTCTGGGTCCGAGCCTGAGTCCCAGGCCATCACAGGTTTACTCCTTACCCTTTTCTTCTCCCGAAGATATTCCATAAGGCAGCAGAGGTTTAGGACCAGTGTTTTCCTTCTGTTACATGGGCTACTTTCAGAGATTAATGAACCCCACCTGCCCCTCATTTCCCTCTGCAGCATGTGCAGAAACCACCTTCTTGACTGTTGGACCCACTCTTGGTCTCGTCCGCTCAATCTGCCAGAGCCTGTCTTCGCATACAGGGGAAGTCCCTAACTCACTGAGGGTTTGACACCCATCGGCTCCCCTCACCTGGTTTAGCCCGCCAGTTGAAGCCGTTCCCGGGCTGTGGCCACTGTCACATGCTAACAGCTTTTAGGAGGCACCGGTGAGAGCTGAGTGCAGGGGACCAAAGATGGACAAATAAGGACAATAATTTATCACATACCCTGCCCATCTGACTGGCTTGCCCCAGCCACTCTACAAACCACCCCAGAAGAAGTTTGACATGTCCCCTACTACAGGTATCCCTCCCTGAACACCCTATACATCCCACAAAATAATTAATAATAATAATAATAATAATAATAATAGATGCAGGGGACACTGTAGAAAAGGCCCCTTGTTTCATCATGGAAGGAGAGGTGTTTGCAACCTTCCTCCCACTTCTCTTTTGTCTCCTCCAGATACGCCTCTCCGAGAAGCTTTCTCACTTTTGAGATTCCAGGTGTCTAACTGATCTTGAAACTCCAAATCTGATCATTTAAGCACCTTCCCTAGCCGGGAGACACTAAGTTTGGAAGTCAGCTCAGGAAGCCGTGTCACGGTTGGAGGGACATCTGCGAGGCATTTTCAAAAGTTACATTTGAAAGCCCTTCCTCCTGGGGTCAGCGCAAGGTGCACTGTGTGGAGACTTGGCAGAGATGGAAAGCAGGTGGGGTCCCGGCTGTCAGCAGGCCGCTCTCTTCATCCCCGTCCACATTGGCTGCGCCGACAAATGTGTCTGGCGACTTCTCCAGGAATTTTGCTTGACCCGCATTTCCAACTGATCTGTGGGTGAGGAAGGCTCGTTTCCTCTCACCCATGAACTCAGACAGAGGCGTAGCAAGCCCCGGTGGTACCCGGGGCGGAATTTTTTTTGTCACCCCCCCACCACCACTTTAATTTAGTTTAAAAAAAATTTAAAAAGTGTCACCCCCCTCTGAGGGTGCCACTTTGCGAGGTGTGGGGGTTTTGTGTGTGTGTGTGTGTCTATTATCTCTTTTTTTCAATAAAGTTAAAATAAAAAATAAAAAAATTAAAATTAAAATTAAAATTAAAAAAAATAAATAAAAATAAAAAGTGTCACACACACACCCCCTCTGAGGGTGCCACTTTGCGAGGTGTGGGGGTTTTGTGTGTGTGTGTGTCTATTATCTCTTTTTTTCAATAAAGTTAAAATAAATAAAATAATAATAAAAATAATAAAAATTTAAAAAAAAATTAAAAAATTAAAAAGTGTCACCCCCCTCTGATGGCGCCACTTTGTGAGGTGTGGGTGTGTGTGGGTGGGTGGGTGGGTGTGGGTGGGTGGGTGTGGGTGTGTGTTATCTCTTTTTTTCAATGAAGTTTAAAAAAATTTAAAAAAAAAATTTAAAGTGTCACCCCCCTCTGGGGTGGAACCCGGGGCGGTCCGCCCCCCCCCCATTGCTACGCCCCTGAACTCAGAGGCCTTTGGGAAGCCACATCTCTCTTGGCCTCATTCTTCCCAGTTGTAATTGTCAGGATACATCCTACTGACAAGTAGAACCTTGACAGAGACACATGCCCAACTGGCATGTTCCCTCCCTCCTGGACAATCGTTCAGGAGCTTCAAAAGCATTCCTCAGCCCGAACATCACAGCAACTGATGCCAAGAAGACATCAGCACACTTGGGGATCCGCAGAGGTTTGTGCAGTTGCGTAACAGAACTCAGCAACTCAGCATTGAGGCTAATCTACTTTATTTACATATAAACATACACGGAGCACTTCAGCATGGCTCCCTCTCTCTCTAGCATCAGACAGCAAAGAGAAAGAACAAAGGACAATATTCCCACTTCAGGAAACACAGTAAGACAAACATCCTGTCTTCGTCACATCCCATTCCTGTGGAATCAAAACACACACTGTCATGTGATAGACAACAAACCCATGACTGCACACGGGGAATGAATCTCCAACAGTAATATGGGGGACATTCGTATTCATCCAGTGAGAAGACATCTGCAGCCCAAGGGCCACAATGCCTTCTGGGGGCCACCAGTACATATCCATCAACTGCCTCGGAAAAACCAGGACATCCCGTTTTTTCCCACAAGAGCACGGCGGCCAAATTGCTCTCATGCAATTTTGGGCCAACATCTTGCCCCCCAAAACAAGCATTTTTTTCCCCAGGTCCACGATCTCAAAGTGTCCCAGAATGGTTTTTTGGGGCTCCATGCCCCACCAAGTGCTTTTTGAGGTCTGTGATATTGCAAGGTGCCCCAAAATGTGCATGAGAAAGGTTTTTTAAAAATAAAATAAAATCAACATGTCAAGGATTAGCCTGTGCTGGATGACAGCTCTTTCTTGTGTGTCGGTTCATACTGAGCTGATAATGGTTCTGAAAAGTGGACGGTACCACAAAAGGAAACATGCCACAGTATTGTTGCTGTCACAAGACTCTTCTTGTGTCACACTAAGACAGGGGCTAAATTTTATTATACTGCAGCCCTTTGGATAAAATGCCCCTCCTCACTATTTTGCCAGGATTTCCAGTTGAAACGGCGAGGACTAGAAACTTGGTGTGATGGCCTGGGACTCGGGCTCGGACTCGGAACCAGAAGAGTCTCAGTCTGCACCAGATCCTCTGCCTCAGACATCATCTGAACCAAGTCCAGGGCCTGATCCTGAAGAGTCCCGGTCTGCACAGATTCTCCTGCAGCAAACACCAGCTGGGCCGAGTCAAGGGCCTGAGCCTGTCCTGGCTCCAGATGCGGAGATTACCTCGTTGCCTTCAGCTGGACCATCACTTACAGCTGGTCCACTACCAGTTGGGTCAGGGGAGGCTGAGGCTGCCCCTGGGTCCAGTAACCCACCGGCGTCTCCCGAGCTGCAGAGACTCAGGTCTGAGAGAAGGAGAGACCTGAGTATTAGCAGGATGAGTGCTCGCCTTCGGGTGAAACAGGGAGGTGAGTCGCCGGGGGATCAGGACCGGCCGTTGCCCCGACAAAGATACAGTGGTACCTCTGGTTACGTACTTAATTCGTTCCGGAGGTCCGTTCTTAACCTGAAAACGTTCTTAACCTGAAGCACCACTTTAGCTAATGGGGCCTCCTCCTGCCGCTGCCCAATTTCTGTTCTCATCCTGAAGCAAAGTTCTTAACCCGAGGTAATGTTTCTGGGTTAGCAGAGTCTGTAACCTGAAGCGTCTGTAACCTGAAGCATATGTAACCCGAGGTACCACTGTAAAAGGCTGTCGGACACCGCCCCTGAGATCCTGTACCTGTCCCAGGGGCGTAGCAAGGGGGCAGGGGGGCAGGCCGCCCCGGCCAGCACCCTGGTGGGGGTGACACTCGGGGCAGGGGTCCCGCCCCCCGCGCCTCCAAAGCTGCCCTGGGCTTTTTCCTCTTTTTTAAATGCTATTTTCGGTGCTGCAGGGGCGGAGCCGCAGGGGCAGCCAGTGAGGAAGGGTGTCACGCTTGTCGCTGACGTGACACACACCCCCTCGCCGGCCGCCCCGGCACCTCCGCCCCGGCAGCGACAAAAGTAGCCTTCCCCCCCTTTCAGCAGCTTTTTTCGCCGCTGGGCTCCCTGGGAGGAGAGGGGCGGGCCAGCGAGGAGGGGTGACACCCCTCCTGGCTGGCCCGCCCCTTGCCTCCATGCCACTGCGGCGCCGGCCAGCCAGCGGTGAAAAAAGCCGCTGAAAGGGGGGGAAGGAAGACAAAGCAGGCGCTTTCCTCGCTGGCCCGCCCCTCTCCTCCATGCCGCGGCTCCGCCCAGGGAGCCCAGCGGCGAAAAAAGCCGCTGAAAGGGGGGGGAGGAAAACAAAGCAGGCGCTTTCAAGCGCCTGCTTTGTCTTCCTTTCCCCCCCCCCCTTCAGCGGCTTTTTTCGCCGCGGCATGGAGGCAAGGGGCGGTGGCATCGCTCCGTGGACATGCGCGTTGTGACGTCTTCAGGGGTGCCGCTTGGCTTGCCACCCCCGGCAGCCAAGCAGCACGCTACGCCCCTGACCTATCATAGAATCATAGAATCATAGAGTTGGAAGAGACCCCAAGGGCCATCCAGTCCAACACCCTGCCAAGCAGGAAACACCATCAAAGCATTCCTGACAGGTGGCTGTCAAGCCTCTGCTTAAAGACCTCCAAAGAAGGAGACTCCACCACACTCCTTGGCAGAAAATTCCACTGTCAAACAGCTCTTACTGTCAGGAAGTTCTTCCTAATGTTTAGGTGGAATCTTCTTTCTTGTAGTTTGAATCCATTGCTCCGTTTCCGCTTCTCTGGAGCAGCAGAAAACAACCTTTCTCCCTCCTCTATATGACATCCTTTGATATATTTGAACATGGCTATCATATCACCCCTTAACCTTCTCTTCTCCAGGCTAAACATACCCAGCTCCCTAAGCCGTTCCTCATAAGGCATCGTTTCCAAGCCTTTGACCATTTTGGTTGCCCTCCTCTGGACACGTTCCAGCTTGTCAGTATCCTTCTTGAACTGTGGTGCCCAGAACTGGACACAGTATTGTCCTTGCCTGGTTTCCTGCCCCGTGTTCTGGCTTGGCTCTGTCGGACTGACTCCTTGCTGAATCTTCGGATTCTGGACCGGACCTGGCCCTCGTTCCTCGGATTACCCCCGGGCCCAGCATACTTAGTTCCCTTTCGATTTTTTCATATGGGAGTCAATGCTATATGACATGTGCTCTCCCATTAAGGACATATTCACAGCTATCTTGTGTACACACAACTCCTTCAAAGAGGTCCGTCATCACGTACAGAGCTCTGTCCACCAGATTTGTGAGCTGCCGCTGGTGATATTGATTCATCGCCCCGAAAGCAATTAATAACCCTCAGCTGCTCGGTCCCCCTATTTATTGGGAATGATTTGCAATAGCAGAGCAAGAGTTGGTGTTTTTTCTCACATGGAATCAGTTTAATTAATCACACTGTTTGAACAGCTGGGTTGACCACGTATTTATACTAGAGTTCAGCGCTCTGCGAAAACTTGTCGAGCCCAAATCAAAATAATACAACTGGGCGATTAATCACGCCTCTCCCCCCACCCCCACCCCCTCTTAAAAGGGAGAGAAATCGTTCACATGTTAATGTCTTGTAAATTAACACTCCTCGGTCCGAAACCAGCCTTAAGTTACTGTGCGCAAGATAAAGCCATCAAAAAAAAGATTTGGCTTTTGGCTCAAGAAATGAGCACTCAGCTCTCCTCTTAGCTGACAAGACGAAGATTTCCAGAATGAGCACCATTTATGGGGTGAGAGGAGGAACATCCCACCCCTCTGGGTTTTTCCCTTTTCTTTTTAGAGTGAGAAAAAAAAGAAAGAAAAAAGCGAGTGAGAATGAAAAAAATAGAATATTATTATTATTATTATTATTATTATTATTTTCACCTCTGAAAACATTACATTTTTCCTTAGTGTCTTGTTTATGTAGCAAGTGAGAATGAAAAAAATAGATTATTATTATTATTATTATTATTATTATTATTATTAATATTATCATTTTCACCTCTGAAAACCTTACATTTTTCCTTAGTGTCTTGTTTATGTAGCGAGTGAGAATGAAAAAAATAGATTATTATTATTATTATTATTATTATTATTATTATTATTATTTTCACCTCTGAAAGCCTTACATTTTTCCTTAGTGTCTTGTTTATGTAGTCCAGCACTTTCTCCCAAAACTTAGCAAATGTGGGGCACAGTAAAAGCATTTTTTCCAAGAAGAACTGTCCATATCACATCACCAAAGAAGAGCTCCATTAGATAGTCCTTTCTTACACAAACGTAAGGGACTCCAGTCCCACCCTTGAAACCACAAATGTCTCTGCCCACCTTCTTTTCCTGAAGCAAAGCACTGGGCTGCTGTGTCATCTGAGAGGAGCTGCTGCTTAAGGGATCTTGACTCCAGGATCTAAAAAAAAACCTGGCAGCTTAAGACCAGGGTTTTCTCCTGTGTCGTCTCAAGTTCCACAAAGCTGAGAAATTGGATGTCAGAGCCTTAACAGACGTGCCCCGAGATCAGCAGTGATGTTCTGCGCTCCCAAAACTGTGTGATATTAATATCTGCAATAGTCTTTTCAAGTGGTCACCAGGGTCAGGTGACTGGCAGGAGGGCAGCCCTGAACACCTGTCAAATTTCACCTGCAGGGGATGAGGGAAGGAAGGATCCGGCCCGCCAATCAGATCCCCTTCCCCAGCCCTGGTCCAGTGGCATGCAGTTCACAGGAATTCTTTCCCAGAGTTGCTATCTCCAGTAAATCACACACAGGGTGCCTCCTGGCCACTAATAAAGGTAAAGGGACCCCTGACCATAAGGTCCAGTCATGGACGACTCTGGAGTTGCGCGCTCATCTCGCTCTATAGGCCGAGGGAGCCGGCGTTTGTCCACAGACAGCTTCCGGGTCATGTGGCGAGCATGACTAAGCTGCTTCTGGCGAACCAGAGCAGCACACGGAAACGCCGTTTACCTTCCCGCCAGAGCGGTACCCATTTATCTACTTGCACTTTGACGTGCTTTCGAACTGCTACGTTGGCAGGAGCAGGGACCGAGCAACGGGAGCTCACCCCGTCGCGGGGATTCGAACCGCCGACCTTCCGATCGACAAGCCCTAGGCCTAGGACCCTCGTACCTAAGGGACCGCCTCTCCTGGCATGCCCCGTGTAGGACCTTAAAGTCCTCAAATAATAACATTTTGGAGGTCCCGATCCACAAGGATGCTAGGTTGGCCTCAACTAGGGCCAGGGCCTTCTCAGTACTGGCCCCGACTTGGTGGAACGGTCTGTCACAAGAGACCAGGGCCCTGCGGGATTTGGCATCTTTCCACAGGGCCTGCAAGACAGAGCTGTTCCACCTGGCCTTTGGGTTGGTTTCAGTTTAACCCTAATGTTTCATTCCTTTATGGTTTGATTGGTGGGCTACTTAATTTTAAACTTTAAATCGTATTTTAACCTGCATTTTAATTGATTGTTTTGTATGTTCTGTTGTGATTTTATTGGTGTTAGCTGCTCTGAGCCCGGTCTTGGCTGGGAAGGGCGGGGTATAAATAAAATATTATTATTATTATTATTATTATTATTATTATTATTATTATTATTATTATTATGGTTTAACCCACAGGACCAAAAGAAAGGTCAGGATAACCAGCTGCCGGTTTTACTTGCAAGATGTGCATTAAATGCAACGCTGAATTAAAACGATACAGGTGCAATTAACAAAAACCTCTCTCACAAATAGGTAGAGGTAAAGGACCCCTGGACAGTGAAGTCCAGTCAAAGGCTGGGACTATGGGGTTGCGGCGCTCATCTCGCTTCAGGCCAAGGGAGCCAGCGTCTGTCCACAGACAGCTTTCCGGGTCATGTGGCCAGCAGGACTAAACCGCTTCTGGTGCAATGGGACACAGTGAAGGAAACCAGAGCGCACGGAAACACTGTCTACCTTCCCGCCACAGTGCTACCTATTTATCTACTTGCACTGGCGTGCTTTCAAACTGCTAGGTTGGCAGGAGCAGGGACAGAGAAATGGGAGCTCACTCAGTCACGGGGATTCGAACCTCCGACCTTCCAATTGGCAAGCCCAAGAGGCTCAGTGGTTTAGACCACAGCGCCACCCCTGTCCCTTCTCTCACAAATATGAATTGACTGGCACGTGCGGTAATGCAGTCACATAAATTTAAAGGATAGAATTGACGCCGAATCTCTCAGCCTATTAGCAAAGACTGTGACTGAACCTTCATCTCACCACGGCACACACAGGGGCACTTCATAAGTAAAGGAATAGGTGTTGAACACGTTTTAAAGTGATGACAAACCTAGACAGCATCTTAAAAAGCAGAGACATCACCTTGCCGACAAAGGTCCGTATAGTTAAGCTATGGTTTTCCCAGTAGTGATGTATGGAAGTGAGAGCTGGACCATCAAGAAGGCTGATCGCCGAAGAATGGATGCTTTTGAATGATGGTGCTGGAGGAGACTCTGGAGAGTCCCATGGACTGCAAGAAGATCAAACCTCTCCATTCTGAAGGAAATCAGCCCTGAGTGCACACTGGAAGGACAGATCCTGAAGCTGAGGCTCCCATACTGGATGGTTAAGTCCAGTCAAAGGCAACTATGGGGTTGTGGTGCTCATCTTGCTTTTCAGGCCGAGGGAGATGGTGTTTGTCCACAGACAGCTTTCCGGGTCATGTGGCCAGCAGGACTAAACCACTTCTGGCGCAAAGGGACACCGTGACGGTAACAGGAGTGCACGGAAACGGCGTTTACCTTCCCGCTGCAGCGGTACCTATTTATCTACTTGTACTGGTGTGCTTTCGAACTGCTAGGTTGGCAGGAGCTGAGACAGAGCAGTGGGAGCTCACTCCGTCACGGGGATTCGAACCGCCAACCTTCTGATTGCCCTGCTTTGCACCTACTAGTGGCATGGTGTGGCCTGGACTGGGAGTTGGTCATTGGTCAAGTGCCTGTATTTGCTCGCTTTGAGCCTCGGAGTAAGACCAGGTGATCTCTGCTCGTTTCCAAGACGGGATCTCTAATGTTTCTACGTTGCAAATAAATAAGGCCATCAAGAAGGAGTTCTGGGGAGAAGAGTCAGCCTGGCCCGTTCCTGTCTTCCTGAGTGAGTGTCGGGAGAGGACTCTGCTGCAATTCCCTTCTCCAGCAGAAACAGCCGCTTCACCTTTCCACTGGTGATTTTTGAAAAGGACCAGATGTTCCCCCTGTAGCTCCTTATTGGCTCTAATCTCTTTTTATTCTTTGATCCTAACCCCACTTAAAAGAAACCCCCTATTTAGGTCCTCTTGGGTGGTCCTCACGGACAGCTTAGTTAATTCCAACCCCCCTTCTTACAGCTTTCCCAACGCACCAGCCGGCCTGTTTTGAGCAACCACAAGTTAACCCTACCCTACCAAAACAATAATTTCGGGGGGGGGGTTTGCAGGGAGAAGGGCAGGGCTGCTGGGGCTGCCGTCTAATTCCTCTTGGGGATAACCTGGGTTTGGTGGGTATTCAGCTGGGAGTCAGCTAGGAGCGAGAAGAGAGCAGGCCGAGGCGAATATTTTCCCAAGCAGCGCCGAAAAACACACCAGCAACAGAAGTTGGGGACACTCCCAAAAGTGTTTGTTGAAAATGGAGTCATTTCAGCTCAACCATAATAATGTTACAAAAGTCAGGTGCCAACCCCACTCTCTGCAAGAGTCTTTGGGGTTCCAGGCACTCACTCAGGGCCTGTGTTCTTTTGGAGAATTGAGATATGGTGGAGACTGTCGTAGCTTTAAGAAATATGGTTGTTGATGATGATGATGATGATGATGATGATAATAATAATAATAATAATAATAATAATATATCTATACCCCACCCATCCGACTGGGTTTCCCCAGCCACTCTGGGCAGCTCCCAACAGATTAAAAACAGAATAAAGCATCAAATATTAAAAACTTCCCTAAACACCTATTTAGACCTTCAGTCTGCAGGGAGGGAATCCAGATCTTACAACATGGTCATTTCAAGAGGGCCTTTCCCTCCACAGCAGTGCAGCCAGCCTGCCCAAGATGGATCCCAGTCTCTCTTCTTCCTTCTTCTTCCCAGAACACCCTGCCAAAAACTCTGTTTTCCTGTCACCTCACACCCAGTTACCCTGACAGTGCCAGCATGAAGCTGTACCTGCATTATCTGTATGTTTGGTTGATCCAATACACCATGAAGAACTGATGAAGCGCCTAATGCGAAACCTGTAAAAAATCCAGAAGACAGGTCTTCGTTCTTCCCAGTTGCCTCCTTTGGAATGGACTTAAGATAACTGCATCTATCTTTGCATCCTACAGTCGACATTTTTTATGTTCTTTTACAGCAATCCATCTATTACTTATCGTGTAGGAACTTTGCTTTGGAATCTTGTGTTGGCACTGGGTTTGTCCACTATATCGTAAGCTGAATGGTTCTATCATGTGGACTTTGGTTATATATATGATGTGTATATGAGTGTATTTGACTTTATGGTTATATTATTCATTCTTTATTACAGTATCTATATTTTGTTATTTGAATATCAGCCGGTGTGTAGTGGTTCTTGTTGTTGCCAGTGCCAGCATGTAGCCTGGCTGGAAGTACAAACATCCTCAAAATATCCTCGAAATGGATATAGTAGAATTGGAAACGCTGAGCAACATGGTATTATTATGTCTTTGTTTTCCTAAGTTGTTTTGAAATTGTTAATGTTTTGCTATGTTTTACGCAAAAAATAATAATAATATTGTAGCTTCTTTGTTCTAAGCCATTTTGGGCATGATTTATTTGTGAGAAGGTAAAGGTAAAGGGACCCCTGACCATTAGGTCCAGTCATGACCGACTCTGGGGTTGCAGCGCTCATCTCGCATTATTGGCCGAGGGAGCCGGCGTACAGATTCCGGGTCATGTGGCCAGCATGACTAAGCCGCTTCTGGCGAACCAGAGCAGCAAACGGAAACGCCGTTTACCTTCCTGACAGAGTGGTACCTATTTATCTACTTGCACTTTGACGTGCTTTTGAACTGCTAGGTTGGCAGGAGCAGGGACCGAGCAACGGGAGCTCACCCCGTTGCGGGGATTCGAACCGCCGACCTTCTGATCGGCAAGCCCTAGGATCTGTGGTTTAACCCACAGTGCCACCCGCGTCCTGATTTGTGAGAAAGCAGCATACAAATAAACTGAATGAATGAATGAGAGAACGGATACCAAAACGATCAGAGAGATGGAGGAACTCCTCTATGAAGAAATGTTGGAGCGCTTGGGACTTTGTAGTTTAGAGATCTTTACTGTTTTGAACTTCCTTGTGGGTTGTGCAAACAGCTATCCCGAATAATGCTTTCCATGGCGTAGCATCCACTGGAGATGAGTTTGTGGAACCAAGGAGGCGATGGCCCAAAAATTTTGGGGAACCACATGACCAGAGAGAAAACCAGGAAGCAGGTAGTGGTGAAGAGGGAGGGCCATAGAGGAGTGTGATTCCTAGAGAGATTATTTTCCCCACCGGGTCTCCAAAACGAGCCTTGTACTGGGATTTTGACCTCCGGGTCTTGCCAGCCTCCACATCCAACGCCCTGACCCACCTCCAAGCCTGGCGATGCAATAAATCCATTGTACTTAGTTATACCTCCCCACAGCCATTGTTCCTTCTTCCGTTTATTTACCGAAGAATATTCATATTCCGTAAATCCCTGGCTATTTATCCCCCCTTGATTATTTTGGCACAGCGAGCTCGGAAGATATTTGCTTTGCTTCACAACGAGCCCTTCTCTTCCTTGCAAAAACAAAAGGCGGCCGGGGTATTTGTTAATGTAGGTCCGTTCTCCTCAAATATTTATACGGATTCATATGAAGAAGATTAAACGCTTGCAATGTTCGAGACACACACACACACACACACACACACACACACAAAGAGATGTGCGTGCATACACTCACACACCGTTGCAGGCAGAGAGAGGCACGTGTTTGACCCAGAAGGGGGACTCTTGAGATTTGCCTTAGCAAATGTGTTGAGTTTGGACACACACAAAAAGAGAGAGAGAGAATGAAATGAGAGAAAGAAACTCTTGGCCTTTGGTGAACTCTCTTTGTGTTGTGGACGCCAAAGATTTCATTTCAGCATGACCTTAGAATAGTGATACTTTTAGCATTTCCTGGTATTTGGAGGGAAGGAATGTTTTTATTTGAATGCAGATGTCATTTGGTTTATAAGAAGGGTTTGGTAACATGTCGATGCCAGTTCTACACTTATCCCAAATTTCCTGAGACGGAGGGAGAACATATGTTAGATCTCCCTGTTCGATGGGGAGGGAGGGAGAGGGAGAGGGAGAGGGAGAGAGAGAGAGAGAGAGAGAGAGAGAGAGAGAGAGAGAGAGAGAGAGAGAGAGAGAGAGAGAAATCTGCAGAAGCCTCCACTCTAAACATTGTGACTTTGTACAATTTACAAAATGTTTCATCTCCATTAAACAATAAACCCCTTGACCCGGGTGGCTTCGTTTCAGGGATCCTGCGATCGGGGAGGGAAGAGGCGTAATGGGTGAGGAGGATAAATGGAGAGGGTCGAAAGGTTAAGGGAAACTGTTTAATTATTTCTCCGGCGCATGGGCCAGGGGGAAGCTGGCCGTGCATGCCTGGTGCCCCCCCTCCTCTCCTCTCCTCTCTTCTCCCACCCCCTTCTCCCCCTCGCAGGGTGGCTGCGTGGAAGGAATCCATCCAGCAAAGGCGGAAAGCAGGTTGCTCACCAAAGCGCCCAGCTGTGTTTATGAACAAACAGTCTCTGGGTTCTCTTCCGTCTCGGAACCTCTCGGTTCCCTGGGCTCCCCGCTCCCTGCCAGGGAAGGATCGGTGCCAGCCCAACGGCATCTGTTTGGCACAAATAAAGAAGCCTAAAAGAATGGAGAGGGGGGTGGGAAAGTCTTCTGATTCGTGACCCTGAGGAAAAAAGCTGCTGCTCTCGTTCGCATCGCAGCCGGGGTTTTTGTGAAAAGGAAACCTGTGGCCACATGTTGCTGGCTCAACATGCATGCGCCTCAGCAAGAGGCTGGGTACCCGCATCAGGGTGGTGGCAGCCAGCAACAGCGGCCCTCTCCTCTGATCCTCTCTGCTGTTGAGGGAAGGAGGAGGAGGAGGACGAGAAGAGAATCATAGAATTGTGGAAGTGGAAGGGAGTCAACCCTCCCATTTTTTTGCGGAAACTCCCTTATTCCAATGCCATTTCCCGCTGCTATCCCGGATTGTTGATATCCCTTATTTTCCCATATTTCAAAGGAAGCAGCTCCTCTCCTTCCCTGCCGGCCAGGGAGGCTCCTCAGCTGCGTTGCTCGGCTGCCAATAAGGAGTCTGAGACCGACTGGGGGCGGAGCTTGCATGCCTTGTGCAGCCAGACCCTCACACCCAACCAGACAGCCAGCCTGCCTGCCGTCTACACGCTCGCTCTTTCACTCACCCATTCGCGCGCAGCCTCTGGAGCGCAGGGTGGCGAGGCTACTTGGTGCCATTGCACCGCCCTCGCGGCATCCCTTATTTTCAAATCCGAAAGTTTGAAAAAATCCCTTATTTTCAAATCTGAAAGTTGACAGCTATGCCACAAGGGTCATCCAGCCCAACCCCCCTGAAATGCGGGGATCTTTTGGCCAATGCGGGGCTCGAACCTCTACTGACTGAGCTGTCGCAGCTGGACTTAAAAAAGCAAGTTCCTATCATTTGCAAAACCTGAGAGATGAAGCCAAATGTGCAGGGACTGTTCTTCTCTCTCCCTCTCTCCCTCTCTCTCTCTCTCTCCCTCTCTCTCTCTCTCTTGGTGAGGTTAGCCTGCTTCCTCCTTTCAGTGTTTTAATTACTTTATTGTATTTTATTGCATTTATATGCCACCTTTTCCTCCAAGGAGCTCAAGGTGCCATAAGTGATTCTCTCTCTCCTCATTTAATCCTCTGTCCGGTAGGTTGGGCTGAGAGGCAGCGACTGACTCCAAGGTCAGCCGGTGAGTTTCATGGCCGAGTGGGGATTTGAACCCTGGTCTCCCAGGTCTTAGTCTAGTGCTCTAACCACTACACCGCACTGGCTTCGGAAGAAGAAGAAGAAACACCTTTCCAAAATACAGTGGCGGACTTTGGGCTCCCATATTTCAGCCGTGTCATGTGCGACGCCCTTGCGCTCTGTTCCACATCGTTCTTGTGGCGCCCCCTGCAGTTGTGCTACCCTAAAACCGCCTCTTCAAAAGGACACAGGGAATCGCTTTGTGCCGAGTCAGACCCTTGGCATATCTAGCTCAGTGCTCCCTGCGCACAGTCTGGCAGCATTTTTGGCTACTGAAACTGGGGGCTTCTGCATGCAAAGCAAGCGCTCTACCGCTGAGCTAGAACACTTTTGCCTTAAAATAAATTAAGCTTCCAGCCTGCATGGTTCTGAATGAAGAGCTGATTGAATACCTGAATCCCAAATTTTATTTTTTTATTCATTCATTCATTCATTCCCCACCCATCTGGCTGGGTTTCCCCAGCCACTCTGGGCGGCTTCCAGCAAAGCATTAAAATACAATAATTCATCAAATATTGAAAGCTTCCCTAAACAGGGCTTCCTTCAGGTGTCTTCTAAAAGTCAGATAGTACATGCGCACGGTGACCGTATGGGCTGCTGCGCAAGCGGCATCCCGTACGGACTGCACATGTGCAGCAGCCCATACGGTCGCCGTGCAAGAGGCAGCCCATATGGACAGCATGCGAGAGCGGCAGCCCGTATGGATGCCGCACGAGCAGTGCCCATTCTGACTGCACACGCCCTTGGCCGCTCTACAACTGGGGGGAGGCATGGGCCATCTTGTCACACACACCCAGAGTGGCACCCGGGGTGGCCTGCCCCATCCGCTCCCCCCCCCACTCTGTACGCCCCTGAGTGTCCTTATTTTCCAGGGATGGTCCCAGATTTACAAAAGCCATCCCAGTTTCTGATTTGATCCTGGAATGTCCTGCTTTTCCTTAGGACATCCCCATTTTCATCAGAGAAATGTTGGAAGCTTTGGAGTTATGCATCACACACACACACACACACACACACACACACACACACAGGGACCCAGGTGGTGCTGTAGTCTAAACCACAGAGCCTAGGGCTTGCTGATCAGAAGGTTGGCAGTTTGAATCCCCGCGACAGGGTGAGCTCCCGTTGCTCGGTCCCTGCTCTTGCCAACCTAGCAGTTCGAAAGCACGTCAAAGTGCAAGTAGATAAATAGGGACCGCTCCGGCGAGAAGGTAAACGGCGTTTCCGTGCGCTGCTCTGGTTCACCAGAAGCGGCTTAGTCATGTGGACAAACGCCACGCTCCCTCAGCCTATAGAGCAAGATGAGCGCCGCAACCCCAGAGTCGTCCGTGACTGGACCTAACGGTCAGGGGTAGCCTTTACCTTTACCTTTACACACACACACACACACACACACACACACACACACACACGAGCCAAGGAGATAAGTAAGTATGCAACCTTTAGAAGAAATCTGAAGGCAGCCCTGTATAGGGAAGTTTTTATAATGTTTAATGTTTTATTATGTTTTTATATATGTTGGAAGCAGCCCAGAGTGGCTGGGGCAACCCAGCCCGATGGGTGGGGTATAAATAATAAAATTATTGCTGCTGCAGCTGCTAAATAGGATGTCCCTATATAGGGAATGGTGTATAACCTTTTGGGGCTTTCTGAAAATTATTTTAAATAATAATAATAAGGAATGGGGAAACAGCATGATGTGTGGCAGGTTTTAGGAACACGGGACTTTTCATCTGATCTAGCACCCTCTCTCTTCCATAGTAGCCAAATGAATTTCTCTGGGTAGCCCACAAGCAGAGAGACCATCAATAGCCCTGTTTTACTGGAACAGCCTCTGTTGTTGGAGAGTACCATTTGTTCTACTGCTCTCTCTGGAATGGAAAGCATATGCTCTCTGCCCTGCCATTTTGGGATTTCTGCAGAACTGAAACGCCATCCCAAACACATTATCCCTTCTACAGAAAACCATTGTCAGAGTGACCCGGAAAGCCACAAGATTGGCAGGAGCAGGGACGCTATTTTCATTTTTCAAAGCATCTGTGTGGTCCATCTTTTTCCCATTGTTCATCTTTTGAGAAACCGTTTCTCCTTCTTTCGCACTCCTTCATCCTTAAAGCGTGTGTGGCTATAACTCTGATTATAGTCACCGTACAAAACAAAACTACTAAGGAGCTGCCCTAGAAAATGTTGCATAAATGTTTTTTAAACCAAGGAAGTTGTCCTTGAGAAACCTTAATCTTTCCCCTAGTGGTGGACCTATGTTTTTTTGGGGGGAGACCCAAAGTTTGAACTGTTATGGGGGTCTCTCAGCAACCAACAACGAAGTCTAGATAGCCACTGTTATCTTCTTCAGTTGTTCCTTGACAGATCACCACAAATTTTCCATGCATTTTGGGGTATCCATTTTAAGTACTTTCATGAACCCATTGTTATTCCTCTAGGGTCTTGACCTCTGTTAAAAAGAGGGGGGGTGCATTAGCCACAGCAGACCAGCTAACTTACTGCAATACTCCACCTTCAAAATTTTGGGATAGTTGAAATATATAGAACAAAAAATTAATCCATTTGAGTCGCACTTAAGCAACGTGGCCTAAAGTTGTTTCTGGGGCCCCTCTGGGATTAGGGGCCTCAAAGCTTAAGCTTCATCAGATTTAAAGTAGATCTGCCCTTGCTTTCCCCTGTATGTTAGAGAGGGTGTGGTATGATCCGTACAAACATCCACATGTGTTGGAGAAGAAAGTGGAAAATGCCAGGAGATCTTTTACATCGCTGGTCAACAGATGCACCCACCCCTGATTTTGGTTCTGCTGAATGTTGTCTCAGGTAGAAATCCAGATCTTAATCATAAAGAACTGTTGAGCCATTTACTCTCAAGCAGTGGTTGCTGTTGTTGTTGTTTAGTCGTTTCCAACTCTTCATGACCCCATGGACCAGAACACGCCAGGCCCTCCTGTCTTCCACTGCCTCCTGCAGTTTGGTCAGACTCATGTTGGTAGCTTTGAGAACACTGTCCAACCATCTCGTCCTCTGTCGTCCCCTTCTCCTTGTGCCCTCCATCTTTCCCAACATCAGGGTCTTTTCCAGGGAGTCTTCTCTTCTCATGAGGTGGCCAAAGTCTTGGAGCCTCAGCTTCAGGATCTGTCCTTCCAGTGAGCACTCAGGGCTGATTTCCTTCAGAATGGAGAGGTTTGATCTTCTTGCAGTCCATGGGACTCTCAAGAGTCTCCTCCAGCACCATAATTCAAAAGCATCAATTCTTTGGCGATCTTCATGGATCACTGCCTTGTCGTGGCAAAGGGGCCTGAATAACTCAGAGAAGCTATGAGCTATGCCGTGCAGGGCCACCCAAGATAGACAGGTCATAGTGGAGAGCTTTGACTAAATGTGATCCACCTGGAGCAGGAACTGGCAAGCCACTCCAGTATCCCTGCCAAGAAAACTCAATGGACAAAGACAACAAGCAGTGGTAGCTCATAGAATCATGGAACTATAGAGTTGGGAGGACTCAACTAGCCCAACTCCCTACGATCCAGGAATCTCAACTAAAGCATCCATGACAGATGGCTATCCAACCTCTGCTTAAAAACTTCCAGGGAAGGAGAGTCCACAACCTTCCGAGGGAGACTGTCGGTTCCACTATCAAACATCTTTTAATGTCAGAAAAAAATTCCGTATCTTTAGTTGGAATCTCCTTCCTTTTCATTTTAAGACATTGGTTTAGGTCCTACCCTCCAGAGCGGGAGAAAACAAGCATGCTCCCTCCTCCATGTGACAGCCCTGAAGATGTTTGAAGATGGCTATCAAACCTCCTCTCAGTCTCCTCTTTTCCAGGCTAAACATCCCCAGCTCCTTCAACCGTTCCTCATCAGGCTTGGTTTCCAGACCCTTGGTCATCATGGTCAGCCTCCTCTGCATACATTCCAGCTTGTCAACATCCTTATTAAATTGTGGCACCTAGAACTGGACACAGTATTCCAGGTGGGGTCTGACCAAGCCAAATAGAACAGGGCTATTACTTCCCTTGATCTGGACACTATACTTCTGATGATGCAGCCTAGAATAGCATTCGCTTTTTATTTTTGCTGCTGCATCACACTGTGGACTCATGTTCAGCTTGTGGTCCACCAAGACCCCTAGATCCTTTGCACATGTATTGCTAGTGAGCCAGGTGTTCCCCGTCCTATATTTGTGCATCTGGTTCTTCCTGCCTAAGTGCAGAACCTGGCATTTCTCCCTATTGAAATTCATTTTGTTAGTTTGGGCCCAGTTCTTCAATCTGTTAAGGTCATCTTGAATTCTCTCTTCTGCAGCATTAGCTACCCCTCCCAGTTTGGTGTCTTTTGCCAGTTGTGAAGAGCATCCACTCAATTCCTCATTCTAATCTATATATATAAAATCGTTCAAGTTGGATGTTTGTTAACGATCGCCTTTCTCCGTAACCCCTTGATCGATTCCGTTCAAATTTGGACACAACGTTCCATGCCCATATGGGAGTGATCATATGTACTTACATTGCACAAATGCCACACCTTTCCCAGGTAAAAATGTGATTTTCTGCAAAAAATAGCGCACTCCAGTGGACGTTAAACAGCACAACACAACACACCTCTTTCTGACCCCTCCTCCTCCTTTCCCAACGTCACTACCACCATCCAATCAACAGACAGACCACCCACAAACACTACTGGGACAAAGAACCTCATAGACTAAAATAGTAGTAATAAACACTTGTAGAAACAAAGACAAAAACGGGAGGGGCAAACGGAGAACACATAGACTGAACTTCAATGAGATAAGCTGTAAGTAAACATACGCTTTCTCTTTCATACTGTATCTTACTTTTACATTTCACCAAATCAGCCACAGCAAGGTGTGGCCGGGTCAGCTAGTTGTTCATAAAGATGTTGAACAAAAACGGGTCCAGGACAGAACCACTGAATGATAGTCCTTCTTAGTTGAGACATGATAAGGATGTGTAAGAGCTCATCATAACAGCCCCTATGGCTAAACTCCCAAGGAGATCCATTATTATTTCTGTGTACACATACACACGATGCCAACAAGGGCCAACGAAGCTATTCAGAGCATGGGAATTTATCCTCAGCTTCCTTTGTCATCAGAGATGTCAACACTAGGGCTGGAAAGGAGCTCTCAACACCTCTCATTGCAATTTCTCATTTTCCCACTCTTAAATTCAGCTCCCCTCATTTCCTCAGCAAACTGTTTTGTTTTGTTTTTAATTAAAAAAAAACATGTAGTGAGAATTCACCAGCATTTTATTTAGTGTAAAATTCTCCTAACGAACACATTTTTGTAGGCACTTTTGACTAATGCACCTGTTTCGGCAAGCAATTCTCCTTAAACAATGCAATTTTGTGTTGCTGTTGTTGTTTTTAAAAAAATATTCATTTTTATGCACACAAGAGATGCAGTTTTGTAAACATTGCTTGGGGAACTGCATTGTAAGATTCGGATGACGTGTGATTTTTGACGGATAGATGTGCTTCGGTTCACCCGTTGTTTTGAACGACGAGAATTTTGTGATCATTTTGCTTATTCCACGAAATATAAGCCAGGGTGATGTAACGGTTAGACCAGGGGTCAGCAAACTTTTTTAGCAGGGGGCCGGTCCACTGTCCCTCAGACCATGTGGTGGGCCGGACTATATACTTTTTTGGGAGGGGGGGAGAATGAACAAATTCCTATGCCCCACAAATAACCCAGAGATGCATTTTAAATAAAAGGACACATTCTACTCATGTAAAAACACGCTGATTCCCAGACTGTCGCGGGCCGGATTTAGAAGGTGATTGGGCCGGATCCGGCCCCTGGGCCTTAGTTTGCCTACCCATGGGTTAGACTATTGGACTAGGACTCTGGGAGACCCGGGTATAAATCTCTACTCAGCCATGAAGCTCACTGGGCTAGTTGCTGCTTCTCAGCCCAACCTACCATACAAGGCATAGCTGTCAACCCTCCTTTTTTTGCGGGAAACTCCCTTATTCCAATGCTGTTTCCCGCTGCTATCCCGGATTGTTGATATCCCTTAAATTTCCCGGATTTCCAAGGAAGCAGCTCCTCTCCCTCCCTGCCGGCCAGGGAGGCTCCTCAGCTGCGTTGCTTGGCTGCCAATATGGAGTCTGAGACCGACTGGGGGCGGAGCTTGCATGCCTTGTGCAGCCAGACCCTCACGCCCAACCAGACAGACAGCCTGCCTGCCGTCTATGCGCTCGCTCTTTCGCTCACCCGTTCACACGCAGCCTCTGGAGCGCAGGGTGGCGAGGCTACTTGGTGCCATTGCACCGCCCTCACGGCATCCCTTATTTTCAAATCCGAAAATTTGAAAAAAAAAACGTTATTTTCAAATCCGAAAGTTGACAGCTATGATACAAGGTTGTTGTCAGTGTTAAATGAAGAGCAGCAGAACCAGGCACATCCCCTTGAGGAGCTCCTTGGAGATAAAGGTGGGGTGTAAATTCCAAACCACAGCTGCTATGGAAGCGTAAGCTGAATTTTTTTTTTTTACCAGCTCTCTGCCACAATGCATTTAGTCTCTCTCTCTTTTACATAATCTTAATCAAATTTTCTGTTTTACAGTTTAAAGTATTCATTTAAACAACCTTAAAATATCAGTGACTTCCCTACTTCTCTTTTCATGGTTCATTTTGCATAACATAAATCCCTGCATATTTTATATAAACTAGACCATTCAGTAATCCATTATTACATCCATCAAAACTTATTTACACTGTTGAATTTATCTTAATGCTCTGCATGTTTTCAAACGTACACAATTTCCCCCCATATATTCAATAAACATTTCCCAATCTTCTTTAAACGTGTGTTCTTCTTGTTCTCTTGTTCTATGAGTTAGGTCCACAAGCTGCGCATATTCCATCAGTTTAAGTTGCCATTCTTCTTTGGTTGGGACCTCGTTCGTTTTCCATTTTGGGGCTACAGTACAGTCATACCTCGGGTTACGGCCGCTTCAGGTTGCGCGATTTCAGGTTGCGCACCACGCCAAACCCGGAAATAATGGAATGGGTTACTTCCGGGTTTCGGCACTCGTGCATGCGCAGAAACACTAAATCTCACTTTGCGCATGTGCAGAAGCGCCGAATTGCATCACGCATGTGCGCAGACACAGCAGCGCGGGTTGCGAATGCTGCGGGTTGCGAGCAGCCTCCGGCACAGATCGCTTTCACAACCCGAGCGTCCACTTTACATAAATAACCTTTTTGACACCTGGGGATTTCCATCTGAATTATCCCCAACAGAAAGGACTCTGGTTTTTCAGGGAAAGTGCTTTTAAACATTTTTTCCAATTCGTTATAAATTATTTCCCAATACTCTTTTACCCTTTTACAGGTCCGCCACAAGTGAAAGAACGTCACATATCTCTCCATCCACATGGTTACCTTGAACATTGACAAAACTTTGGGGGCAGGGAGTAGGGAGAAAGGAGTGTTTATGCAAGATGCCCGACTCTGCCCATTTTGGCTCAGCACTGCCGCAGACAGACTTTAATGCCATTTCTCCTGTGTGGCCACGTAAGCTTGGAGCGAGCGAGTGGGAACGGCGGGAACTCGCGATTCCAGGACAACATGTCTGTGGACAGATGAGAAATCCATGCTCGGCGCACACCCACTAAGACTTGGCCGCTAGCATACAAGAGCCATCCCCCTACACGGCAGAAGGAAGGCACGACTCCCAAACGGGAGACTTCCAAGGAAGTCCATTAACAACAACAAAAAACTGCTCTTGGATGAGCTTTGTATCTCCACACAAGTGTACAGAGCCCGCCTGGAAACAGTTTCAGGGTTTGACAGCCTCAGTGCCGCATTTACGTATAAGCTAAACAAGCTATAGCTTAGGACCCCACTCTCTTGGGGGGCCCCAAAAAAATTAAAGGAAAACAAAACTGGATGTACATTTCCAAAATATAAGATAAAAAAACTATAAAATAAAACCTACATATTTTGTGTTGTGTAAGTCATGGGCCCCGCCTGCTAGCCTGCTCCCTAAAATATCACTGGTTTGCTCCTTTCTATATATAGGGTGCCTACATTCTGTATGGATGGGTTGCATGGCAACATGTGCAAATGGCTATAGATACCTAGGTAAAGGGTAAAGGGACCCCTGACCATTAGGTCCAGTCGTGACCGGAAAGAGGCGGTCCTTGAGGTATTGTGGTCCTGAGCCGTTTAAAGGTAAAGGTAAAGGGACCCCTGACCATTAGGTCCAGTCGTGACTGACTCTGAGGTTGCGGCGCTCATCTCACATTATTGGCGGAGGGAGCCGGCATACAGCTTCTGAGTCATGTGGCCAGCATGACAAAGCCGCTTCTGGTGAACCAGAGCAGCACATGGAAACGCTGCTTACTTTCCCGCTGCAGCGGTACCTATTTATCCACTTGCACTTTGATGTGCTTTCAAACTGCTAGGTGGGCAGGAGCTGGGACCGAGCAACGGGAGCTCACCCCGTCGCGGGGATTCGAACCGCCGACCTTCTGATCGGCAAGCCCTAGGCTCTGTGGTTTAACCCACAGCGCCACCTATACCTATTAGGTCCATAAATTGCCATATATAGCATATATTCAACACAAACACAGCGACAATTTGTTGTTGACAAAGGATGGCTGGACATATAAAGGGGCCCATTACCTTCAGTAGCTTAGGGCCTCATCAATCCTAAATCCGGCCCTCGAAGGAAGGCACGACTCCCAAATGGGAGACTTCCAAGGAAGTCCGTTTTAAAAAAATTAATACTTGCTCTTGGATGAGCTTTGTATCTGCACACAAGTGTACAGAGCCTGGAAACAGATTCCCGGTTTGACAGCCTTCATGAGCCTTGGCAAAAATGGACTCCGGATCAGGACATATCTATATATATATAAATGTTCCCATTGCGTGCGCGGCGGACACCACCTTGCTCCATAACCGCTGGACCAAATCTCATCAAATTAGGACACAGCATACCATGACCATCAAGGAAGGATCTGGCATAATAAAAATTCAAAAAAAACCACCTGATATACATAAAGAAAAAACGCAAAAAAATTGGCGCACACATCGTCACCAGCAAACAGTGCCCTCTAGTGACGGCTATACTGGTACTACAGCTACAAAAGCAAAAAACTGGCGCAGCTATTAGACATCGCCAGCAAAACCTCAGAGCTCCGTCGGCCATTTGCAAACTCACAAACCGGAAATTGAAAAGGGGGGGCGAGAAGAGGGTAATTGAAAATGGGGGTGGGGACAGAGAAGGGGCAGACAGAAGTTGAAGTTCAAAACCTCAGAGCTACGTCGGCCATTTACAAGCTCGCAAACCGGTAATTGAAAATGGGGGGGCGAGAAGAGGGTAATAGAAAGGGGGGCTGAGAAGAGGGTAATTGAAAACGGGGGTGGGGACAGAGAAGTTGCAGATGGAAGTTGAACAGGGGAACACCACAGCATTCACACACATAGCCACAGCAAGGCGTGGCCGGGTCAGCTAGTTATGAATATAAGGAGAATTGGGCCAGGCCCAAAGTCATAGAATCACAGAATTGTAGAGTTGGAAGGGACCCCCAAGGCTCATCTAGTCCAACCCCCTGCAGTGCAGGCATCTCATCTAGTCCAACTTCGCAGGAACAGAGGGGTCTGCCTTAAGAACATAAGAAGAGCCTGCTGGATCAGGCCAATGACCCCAGCTGGTAAAAAAAATTCTGTTCATGCCCCTGTGAGACACCCGCAAGCAGGATCTGAGCACAAGAGCTCGCCCCTCTCCTGTGGTTTCCAGCAACTGATATTCGGAAGCATTACTGCCCTGCATGGAAGTCTTACTCCTGTGGGAGTGAGTTCCACAGTTTAACTACGCACTGTGTGGAGAACTGTCTTTTATCTGTCCCGAATCTTCCAGCATTCGGCCTCATTGCATGTCCATGAGTTCTAGCCTTAGGAGACATGGAGAAAAACCTTTCTCTCTCTGCTTTCACCATGCCACACATAACATTATAATCGTCTATATTGCCACTGGTAATAATAATAAATAATAATAATAATAATTTATTATTTGTACCCCGCCCATCTGCCTGGGTCCCCCCAGCCACTCTGGGCGGCCTCCAACAGATATTAAAATACATTAAAATATCACAGGTTAAAAACTTCCCTAAACAGGGCTGCCTTCAGGTAGTTTCTGAATGTCAGATAGTTGTTTATCTCTTTGACCTCTGATGGGAGGGCGTTCCACAGGGCGGGCGCCACCACCAAGAAGGCCCTCTGCCTGGTTCCCTGTAGCTTTGCTTCTCGCAGTGAGAAAACTGCCAGAAGGCCCTCGGCACTGGATCTCAGTGTCCGGGCTGAACGGTGGGGGTGGAGACGCTCCTTCAGGTATACTGGACCCAGGCTGTTTAGGGCTTTAAAGGTCAGCACCAACACTTTGTATTGTGCTCGGAAATGAACTGGGAAATGAACTGGGAAATGAACTGGGAGCCAATGTAGCTCTCTCAGGACCGGTGTTATGTGGTCCCGGCGGCCACTCCCAGGCACCAGTCTAGCTGCCGCATTCTGGATTAGTTGCAGTTTCCGGGTCACCTTCAAAGGTAGCCCCACGTAGAGCACATTGCAGTAGTCCAAGCGGGAGATAACTAGAGCATGCACCACTCTGCCGAGACAGTCTGCGGGCAGGGAGGGTCTCAGCCTGCGCACCAGATGGAGCTGGTAGACAGCTGCCCTGGACACAGAATTAACCTGCACCTCCATGGACAGCTGTGAGTCCAAAATGACTCCCAGGCTGCGCACCTGGTCCTTCAGGGGCACAGTTACCCCGTTCAGGACCAGGGAATCCCCCACACCCGCCCGCCCCCTGTCCCCCAAAAACAGTACTTCTGTCTTGTCAGGATTCAACCTCAATCTGTTAGCCACCATCCATCCTCCAACCGCCTCCAGGCACTCACACAGGACCTTCACCGCCTTCACTGGTTCTGATTTGAAAGAGAGGTAGAGCTGGGTATCACTTTTTATTTACCTTTTCTCTAAACTTAACTCACAGTGCTGGTTAGCCATGGTGAGAACAGGATGCTGGACTAAATGGGCCATTGGCCTGGTCTAGCAGGGCTTTTTGGGGCGGGGGACATGGAGACATTGCCTCCACCTCTTAGAAGGCCTCTCCCCAATTTGCAGATTTTCTTTCTTCCATTTGCCCCATCCCCATCTTTGAAGAAATGTTACAGGTAGATAGCCGTGTTGGTCTGTCATTTGTTATTTTGTTTTGAAGAAATGGTTATCTTAGCCCCAGGCTTTCCAATATGGTGGGGCAGAAGTCCACGGCTTCTGGTGGAAACCAATAATATCCTTTCTAAAGTCAACTTGGTATTCTTAACAGATTAGTTTAAAGAGGGGTGGGTGGGTGGGTGTGCATGGATGCAAAACAATTTGAATTTCCTACCCTATATTAAAAATTACCAACCCCCAAACGACACAGAGCCATGAAAGCTCATCTCATTCACAGTGGGAGAAACTCCTGCCAGGTCATTTAGAAGGGAAAGTCAAAAGGCACGCTTGGGTTTGTAATTAGATCTTAAGTGATTATGAAATTTGGGGAAACTGGTGTTTATGACACCTGCTGGCTTGGACTTTCCCCTCCTGCTGGGGGAAGACATCAGAGGAATGAGCTGCAACTTAAATTAGCTGACCCCTCCTTGACCCACGGCGGACCCACTCAGGACCATCCGAGTCAACAGAAAGTGGAAGGTCTCCCAGTTGCTAGCTGAACCGAAGAAAAAATTTCCCTCTTCGACTTTCAAGCCTTCCTTTCTGTTGCTTTTGCATTTCACCTTGGAGGGAGAGGGGGGCGAGCGGCTGTGTTGGGGGGGGGGCCTTTGAAAAAGCTGGAGAGGTTTAAAAGCCACAGGTGATGTGATCTGTTAAAAAAAAGCCTGGATTTCGACATCGGCTGCCTGGAGCAGATGGCGAAGCGATCAAACTGCTCGCCCTGTAGGTGGAAACATATTTGCTGAAGTCATTAACGCTCCCCAAGAGGGATACTACCTGTATTGAAGGCAAGCAAATCATTTTTCTTGCTGTGATTTGATATTGAGAAATAACAGGAGGGAGATAAGCTGTATACCAGCATGAGGAGGGTGGTGTGTGTGTGTGTGTGTGTGTGTGTGTATTGGCCGTACTAGGTATGAGACACATTGTAAAGGGGGGCGGTGTTGCAGTGAAGTGCTGGGGTGGTGGCCGTGGTACAAGGTGCACCCCAAATACTACACCAGGGGTCAGCAACCTTTTTCAGCCGTGGGCCGGTCCACTGTCCCTCAGACCATGTGGGGGGCCGGATTATATTTTGAAAAGAAAAAATGAACGAATTCCTATGCCTAGGTTCTGTGGTTTAACCCACAGCGCCACCAGGGTCCCTACCTGGAGCAGTGCATAAATTCAATATAGATTATAGATAGATGATAGATAGATAGATAGATAGATAGATAGATAGATAGATAGATAGATGATAGATAGACAGATGACCCTCGTGGTCCCTTCCTTCTTCATTGTTAAAACCGTATTTATGGAAGACAATCTTACTCAGCCATGAGTGATCACCAAAGAAGAGTCTTCCCATCGCCACCTGCTGCCACGTTCTCTGCCCCCAACCACCCCCTATGCTGCCTCAGCCTCCTCGTGCTCCTCCACGGTTGTCCAAAGTATCTGCAGGGGGCATCATAGAATCCTAGAGTTGGAAGAGACCCCAAGGGCCATCCAGTCCAACCCCCTGCCAAGCAGGAAACACCATCAAAGCATTCTTGACAGATGACTGTCAAGCCTCTGCTTAAAGACCTCCAAAGAAGGAGACTCCACCACACTCCTTGGCAGCAAATTCCACTGTCGAACAGCTCTTACTGTCAGGAAGTTCTTCCTAATGTTTAGGTGGAATCTTCTTTCTTGTAGTTTGAATCCATTGCTCCGTGTCCGCTTCTCTGGAGCAGCAGAAAAAACCTTTCTCCCTCCTCTATATGACATCCTTTTATATATTTGAACATGGCTATCATATCACCCCTTAACCTTCTCTTCTCCAGGCTAAACATACCCAGCTCCCTAAGCCGTTCCTCATAAGGCATCGTTTCCAGGCCTTTGACCATTTTGTTTGCCCTCCTCTGGACACGTCCCAGCTTGTCAGTATCCTTCTTGAACTGTGGTGCCCAGAACTGGACACAGTATTCCAGGTGAGGTCTGACCAGAGTGATACTATTACTTCCCTTGATCTAAATGCTATACTCCTATTGATGCAGCCCAGAATTGCATTGGCATCATGCTGAGAACAACTGTGGGAAACGTTAGGGTGGCCCCCCTCCATCCTCTGATGGCAAGAGCTTTCCTACTTCAGAAGCATGGGTGGTTCCCCCCCCTTCCCTATAAAAAGAACACACCACTTATTTCATATTTCAAATCCTCCTGCCTCTGCTATTGTTCAGACAACTTTTGGCAGATCCCGCCATCCCGTTGTAAATAATAGATGTATAATTTGCAAGGAGCAAAGCTCTCCTGGCAGGCTCTCTGCATCAGCTGCATTTCATCTGACTGTAATTCATCCCGCTGGCTCAGCATCCGGACTGGCAGCCTGCGTTTTCTCTCCCCTTCCCATGCTGGGCGCGCCAAACTCCATCTCTGCACACCTCGCAGCACTGCGGAAGGAGAAGGAAGAGCAAGAGCGGGCAGGGTGGCCCTTGCAGTGTTTGAATGATGGGTAGAGCCCGTGCTTTTTTTCTTTAAAAATGTTTAGGGGTGCTCAAGAACATCACCATTTTAGAGTTCAAATCGGGGGAAATAAATATGGTAAATTGACCATGGTACAAAGATTCACAAAATGTTTAGGGGTATGCGTATGCCCGCGTGCCCCCAGGAAAAAAGCAGTGGATAGAGTCGATGGTCTTCTTCTCTGGCGATCCCTCGAAGCCGAGTAAGATTGCTAAAACCGTGTTCATGGAAGACAATCTTAGCTACGAGTGATCGCCAAAGAAGAAGAAGAAGATGGCTCTGGGAGAAGCTTCCTGATGTGGATGTTCCCATTTTCACTGGAGAAATGTCGGAGAGTATGAAGAAGAAGAAGAAGAGTTTGGATTTGATATCCCGCTTTATCACTACCCGAAGGAGTCTCCAAGCGGCTCACATTCTCCTTTCCCTTCCTCCCCCACAACAAACACTCTGTGAGGTGAGTGGGGCTGAGAGACTTCAGAGAAGTGTGACTAGCCCAAGGTCACCCAGCAGCTGCATGTGGAGGAGCGGGGAAGCGAACCAGGTTCACCAGATTATGAGTCTGCCACTCTTAACCACTACACCACACTGGCTCTCTCTGACCGAGCTGGCCTCCTCGAGAGGCGTTCCTGGCACTCGGTCAACAGAGCTTTCTCTGCCTCCCTGTCAGAATCAGGCCCTGCGCAGTTTCCCCCAAAAGAGAGGCTGCCCTGGGATGCATTAGCGTTCGCAGGCCTCGAGGAGCAGCATATGGAGATTGCGCAAGGGCCGGCAGCTGGAGGGTTTTGTTTTTTGACATGAGAAACGCTTTAAAAAAAACCAGACCCAGAAAGATGTTGTCGATCCCTTTGAAACGGCCGGCCAAAGCTTTCAGCAGCCTTGGCAATTTGATCCGAGAAATTTGTCGGCGCTGCTAATATCGCTTGGAGTTTGCCCAAATCATCTCTGGGGGCCTGAGCTGCTGCAGTGCTGGTGGCAGCATGGGGGGCAGTTGTCAGGATTTCATCCCAGCACATGGAAAGGGAGCTATAGTGGTGCATGCTTTCTAATGTGTGAAGAAAAGGAAATAGCTTCTTCTTCTTCTTTGGCGATCACTTGTAGCTGAGTAAGATTGTCTTCCATACAGTGAGTCCGTAAGTGACTGTGGAGGCCAATTTGGATCCACACATCCTTCCACAGTGGGGACACTGGTTTCCGGGTGGGAGTTGATCACAGTGTGGATTTGCCAAGTGTGCCTTCCTCTTAGCACATTTCTCCCTTGCGTCCTGAGTTCGAGTGTCTTCAAAGCCCATGACACCTTTGGTCAAGGCTGTTCTCTAACTGGAGCGCTCGCAGGCCAGTGTTTCCCAGTTGTTGGTGTTTATACTACATTTTTAAAGATTTGCCTTGAGAGGGTCTTTGAACCTCTTTTGTTGACCACCAGCATTACGCTTTCCATTTTTAAGTTCGGACTAGAGTAGTTGCTTTGGAAGACGATCATCTGGCATCCGCACAACATGAGCAGTCCAACAAAGCTGATGTTGAAGAATCATCGCTTCAACACGGGTACTTCTTCCAGTACACTGGTATTAGTTCACCTGTCTTCCCAAGTGATGTGTACAAATTTTCGGAGACACCATTGAGGGAATCTTTCAAGGAGTTGGAGATGGCGTTTATAAGTGGTCCATGTCTCACAAGCATACAGTAAGGCTGGTAATACAATAGCTTTGTAAAGAAGGATTTTGGTTTCCCTGCAAATGTTCCGGTCCTCAAACACTCTGCACTTCAATCGGAAGAAAGCCGCACTCGCAGAGCTCATGATGGGAAAACATGGAGTTCGTGACATTTATGAGCAACAGGGTCAGATTAAGACCTTTTGGTGCCCCCATATATAGCTAATTCAAAATGTGCACAAGAGTAAACCATAAAATAAAATTTTCTTTTTCCAAATGAATCAAGATGGAAAATAATGTTTATTTCGGTATACATCCACTTTATTTATATCTGAAAATATTTCACCTACATTTTCCAGTTGCAAAGTCTTTGATCAGATCCTCCGAAACCAATCTGACATGAATGGATCGCAAAACTCAAGGACTGTGCGGAATTGGCGAAGTTGAGAGGCCAAAGCGACCGACTTTTTATTCCCTTTCTGGAATATTTGAGAAAAAACTATAGTCAAATAAAACTGCGGACAGGATTCGAATTATGAGCAGTGGGTCGAGAATGACAATAAATGTAATGGAGGAAAAATGTATTAGATATTGCTTGACATATAATGCAGCAGAGCAGGGTTGGGAATAAGAACACCACAGAGGTCAGGGTGGGAAGACACCTTGTTCATTTTGCAAGATGAAACATATACGCACACATTCTTTATTATGGTCCAAAAACCCGCAAAAACGATCTCAGAAGCGAAGTACAGCAGAAACACAGAGAAGACATTACTAGGCAGCCACTTTTATCCAAGACATGTTGATTTCTAATTCTTACTACCTCCAAAAGAAATTTTGCCATGGCCAGGGTTATATCATTTTTCTTATTGAATTAGAAGTTAATGTGTTTACGTTTTCAAAACTGAATAAAATTTATTATTAAAACAAAACACATCTGCTTCTATACTTAGTCAAGACAAGGCATCCAGCCTGCCTTGTTGCATAGTTGTTCTGTTGGGACTTTCAATATACTTCAACCGAGAAAAGGAACACTCAGCTAAGAAATTAATTGGTGACTGTTAATGTTAAAAGGTTAATGCTCCAAGCGTGTGCTTATTTTGCTTAATGGTTAATCCAGCCCAAATGAGCAGCAGCCATGGGCAGCACTGAAATTCGGTGCCCCTCCTCTCGCACTCCATTCCGCAGTATTGTTGTGGCGCCCCCTGCAGTGCAGTTCCTGGTGCGGCCAAACACGCTGCGCTACCCGAAATTCACCTCTGTGGCAAGTGGCGGCGAGCAGCAGCAGAGGAGGCCAGGGATGCCTCCTGAAGAGGATGTTTCACCTTGCCTGATAATAAATAAATAAAATAATAATAATAATAATAATAATAATAATAATAATAATAATAATTTATTTATACCCTGCCCATCTTGCTAGGTTTCCCCAGCCACTCTGGGCGGCTCTCAAGAGAACACTAAAAACATGATAAAACATCAAACATTAAAAACTTCCCTAAACAGGGCAGTCTTCAGATGTCTTCTAAAACATAGTTGTTTATGTCCTTGACATCTCATGGTTCCACAGGGCTGACCTGATTCTACAGGGCAGGTGCCACCACCAAGAAGGCCCTTTGCCTGGCTCCCTGTAACCTCTCTTCTTGCAGAGAGGGAACCACCAGGAGACCCTCGTAGCTGGACCTCAGTGCCCAGGCTGAACGATGGGGGTGGAGATGCTCCTTCAGGTCTACTGGGCCGAGGCTGTTTAGGGCTTTCAAGGTCAGCACCAACACTTTGAATTGTGCTCAGAAACGTACTGGGAGCCAATGTAGGTCTTTTAGGACCGGTGTTATATGGTCTCAGTGGCCGCTCCCAGTCACCAGTCTAGCTGCTGCATGTTATGGCGCCAACAGGATGGCGTGCCGTAGCCAGGTATCAGTACAGGGGGTCAAGAGAAGCCGAAGTCAGGAGCAGTCCGAGTCAGGAACCAGCCGAAGTCAGGTACACAGGATCAGGAGCAGAATGAGCAGGCACAACCACGTGCTTCAGCACAGCAGTTGCAGGTGCTGGTGAGGGAAGCAGCTAGCCTTCCTTAAGTAGCCAGCTCGTCACCACGCCATTTACGATCTGTAACTGCCTCCAATTGCTCCCTCCGTTTCTCAGCTCTACTTTCTACAGCTGAGATGGGAGGAGGGGAGGGGGCCCTCCGGCTCCTCTCCTCACAAGAGCCTGATTCTGGCTCAACTTCTTTCTCCTCCTGTTCTGGCCTTCCCTCTTCTCTATCTGCTTCCTCCTCTTCTGAGGAATGTCACCACCAGTCTTCTTCAGGTAAGAATCCCTCCATTTCTCCGGACTCTTCCGTGGTTGCCGCTTCGCCTAGGGGGGGCTTGCCACCACTCCTGCTCGTCTGGTGCAACCCTGACGCCGCATTCTGGATTAGTTGCAGTTTCCGGGTCACCTTCAAAAGTAGCCCCACATAGAGCGCATGGCAGTACTCCAAGCGGGAGATAACCAGAGCATGCACCACTCTGGCGAGACAGTCTGCGGGCAGGGAGGGTCTCAGCCTGCGCACCAGATGGAGCTGGTAGATAGCAGGCTGTGCAGGCTGATCCTGGCTGCATATCTGCAGAAACAAGTCGCCTTCACTTGTGGGCAGCCTTTCCCAAGCTGCCGTCCTACAGCTGTTTGGGGCTACAACCATAGCTGTCAACTTTCGGATTTGAAAATAAGGGATCAGCAGCCTCACCTGTCCCGGGGACAGTCTACGGTTCTCAGGGACAGTCCATGCCGCGGTAATCCCCCCAGGCTACAAATTAATTTACACCAGGCTACACACCATCATCTTTCCCCACCTCAGGGTCTCTTTTCCAGGGAGTCTTCTCTTCTCATGAGATGCTTCAGGATCTGTCCTTCCGGTGAGCAGCCAGGGCCGATGTCCTTCAGAATTGATTGGTTTGATCTTCTTGCAGTCCATGGGACTCCAGCACCACAATTCGAAAGCATCAATTCTTCATGGGGGGATTGATCAGGTTCACTCTTTTGGCTCTCTGGCATCCATTAATGACTTATTAGACAAACGTGTTGCAGACTTTGCATCCTTTAACACTCTTTTGGAAGGAGTGTATTTGTGGGCTGGGCCAGAGTGGTTGATTTTACATGCAAGCAAAGCACAAACAGTGCTGTTGTCTAATGGCATCCTATTCTCTGTAACGATTGGTGAGCAACGCAGCGAGCAACGCAGCTGAGAAGCCTCCCTGGCTGGCAGGGAGGGAGAGGAGCTGCTTCCTTTGAAATCCGGGAAATTTACGGGATATCTAACAATCCGGGATAGCAGTGGAAACGGCGTTGGAATAAGGGAATTTCCCACCAAAAAAAGGGAAACAGCGAGAACCGGCACTGGGATAAGGGAATTTCCCGCCAAAAAAGGGAAGGTTGACAGCTATGGCTGCAACTCCCCTCATCCCTGGTGGGCACGAGATCATGAGCATCGTCATCTGAAACAGAGCTGGAGGAATGGCGGCTTGGATGGAGGAAAGCGCTCTCTGGGTGGCCTTTGGCAAGTAGCTCTTCTGCCGCCCAACCACCCTTGCAGGGTTGCTTTGAGGATAGAATGCCACCACGAGCCACTCAAAGGAAAGGGTGGGTGGCAGGAACTCCTCCTCTCTTGCTTTACTCACTTGCTTTCCAGGTTGGCACTGCCTGTCCGTCACCCTTTAGAAGAAGAAGAAGAAGAGTTTGGATTTGATATCCCGCTTTATCACTACCCGAAGGAGTCTCAAAGCGGCTAACATTCTCCTTTCCCTTCCTCCCCCACAACAAACACTCTGTGAGGTGAGTGGGGCTGAGAGACTTCAAAGAAGTGTGACTGGCCCAAGGTCACCTAGCAGCTGCATGTGGAGGAGTGGAGACTCGAACCCGGTCTCCCAGATTAGAGTCTACCGCTCTTAACCACTACACCACACTGGCTCTCCTGCCCCACTTCTGCAGACAGCACACATCTGCCCCGGTCTCGAGGCTCTAGAACAGGCATGGGCAAGCTCGGTCCTCCAGATGTTTTGGGACTACAACTCCCATCATCCCTGACCACTGCTCCTGTTAGCGAGGGATGATGGGAGTTGTAGTCCGAAAACATCTGGAGGACCAAGTTTGCCTATGCCTGCTCTGGAAGAAGGCTCTTTCAGTCTCGGTGAAACTGCAATGTTTTGCAATGTTCTGTTGCTGTCATCTTCCCCCCAGGAATGGGGGAGAAGATGGATTCAGGTTTTGTTTAAAGTCGGACTTCCCAGATCTACGTTTTCCGAAAGATTCTGCAAACCGAAACAACTCTCCTTTGGAATTTGCACTTTCCGAATCCTGCAACGCAGTTGTCCGGCCAAATAAGACCCACGTACAATGGTCGAGACTGCATATAGATGTGCACATTAGTGAAAGTAAAATATAAAAGTGTGTTAAATGTGAAAACATGTATATTCTGAAAATTCACACCAAAAAAAGCTTTTTCATGAGGACTTTTCCTTCTTAAATAAAAGCATAAAATGATGAGAAGAGTTTAAGACTGGAAAAATGAGAAATGGAGAGAAACCCAAACAGGCATGATTGCCCAACCCCTGCTTCCCTCTGAGCAATTAGGATGTTTGCGAACATTCCATGATGTCACAGCAGGTCCGCCAATGGCAGTAAGAAGAAGGCAACCTCTTCACTGGCTGCATGGAAAAGCCCCAGGTGTGCTGGTCCCGTGGGTTACCCAAAAGGCGAGGTCGAAGTCCGGTCCATGGTCAGAGGTACAACGAAAGGCAGTCCTTAATAACTGAAGCTGGGTGCAGGGCAGGGAGTCAGGCAAAGTCGGGAACAGGGAGGCAAGCAGGGAACCAGGGCGGGTCAGGTGCTCAGGCAGGAACGCAGGACAGGTATCAAGCAGGAACACCAGCAGGAACTGGCCACCAACAATGTTGCTCCTGCAACTTGGGGCTGGGGCTGGCCGGCTTTTATCTGCCCCGAGGCATAGGGTGGCCCCGATCCTCTGGTGACTCGCCTCTCCTGGCTTGGAGGCAGCACTCCTCCTACGGGAACTCAGTTCCCTTCGCCTCTCTGCCCTGAGCCTCTGCAGCTCCGGAGAGGCTGGAGGGTTACCGGACCCAGAGGCAACCTCAGCTTCCCCTGACGGGGCTGGGAGTGGAGCACCTGCAGGCAATGGGTCCTCCATCCCAGCAGGAGCCAGAGCAATCTCATCAGATGCCTGCACCTGAGGATCCAGCACAGGTGAGGACCCTTCAGACTCAGGCCCTAGCCCCGGCTCTGCTGGTTCTGGAGGCGGGGAATCCTGTGCAGGCTGGGATCCCTCAGGTTCAGCGTCTGAGTCTGAATCCCAGGCCATCACACTAGGCTTACTTTACTTTCCACCTGCTGACGTTCTGTTTGCTCCCTGTCATTTAGCAGGCAGCTCTTTCTTTTTTGTTTTGCCTGGTGTGGATGAGGGCACACACACACACACACACACACACACACACACACACCACAGAAAGATGCACATCCCCAGATGTCCGCTGTGCATGACATCAGCACGGGTGGAGCCTACTCTGGGACAAAACAACGTCCATGCGGCGTACGAGAAGTGTTCCTGCTGCACCCCTCTGCCGAGCTTTGAGCAACAAGCGCCTTAATAATAGACTCCTCATGCTGAGATCACTCTCCTTTTAACCTCTCGCTGCCAAGGCGGGTTCTAAAATAAGCCCAGCTGTGGCTGCTAAGTCCATTTAACGGAGGGCTGTTTTGCATTTTTGAGCTCACCCCTCCTGCTTCGTGCACCCACCCTGTCCTTCCTCTGGGTCTGGCTCTCTTTGTCTGGAATGGTCCTTGTCACGGCGGAAGGTGCCAGAACCCAGCTGTTCCTCCCCAGACTTCTGGGAGAAAGAGAGGGCGGGTGCGTGAGAGGCCTTGTGGCCGCAGCTCATTCCCCTAAATGCAAAATCCAGTTCGGATGAGTCTCTGAGCTGAGCTGGGCCGGTCGCAACGCCCGTGGCCAGAGTGTCATTGGAAACAGGCGTTGGGGTTGGGGAACGTGTGGCAAAGAGGCCAAAGAGCATACGGAGACCCTCAAAACCCTCCTCAGGAAGACCGCCTGCTGTGAGAGGAGGAGGAGGAGGAGGAGGAACACAGTGTACGTACTCCAGCCAGAGACGTTTCCTACCGATCACTCTTGCTCCCGAGCCAGGCTGAGAGAGAGGACAGCTTAGAGGAATGGCAGATGTGTCTCTTCTTTCCATGGCCCCCTCCCCAAGACATTTGTTGTTCAGTCGTTCAGTCGTGTCCGACTCTTCGTGACCCCCTGGACCAGAGCACGCCAGGCACTCCTGTCTTCCACTGCCTCCCACAGTTTGGTCAGACTCATGTTGGTGGCTTCGAGAACACTGTCCAACCATCTCATCCTCTGCATTCCCTTCTCCTTGTGCCCTCCATCTTTCCCAACATCAGGGTCTTTTCCAGGGAGTCTTCTATTCTCATGAGGTAGCCAAAGGATTGGAGCCTCCGCTTCAGGATCTGTCCTTCCTGTGGGATGTATAACACTGGTGCAGTCAATCACAACATTCCTAGAGTGTACACAAAAGGGGTCTTGGTCCTCCAGGTAGGGTTTCCTGTGCCAAGACTGAAATCATTTCCTTTGTGTGACCAGAGGTGGGAGTGGCCTTACCTGAAAGTACACAGGTCAGCAGCCATTCTCCTCTCTCTTCCCACCAGGACTTCGAAGAAGCAACATCTCAAGAGAAGATGCTCTCTTGGCTTCCAGCCAAGAGAGGCCACATGGAGTCTCCTCCCATATGGAGAGACTCCACATGTACATACATTTAATCTAAGCTAGCCTGCCTTCTGAGATTTGTATATTCTTGGATGTCTGTGAGTAAAACCTTTATACTTTTATAAGCTTATGTGTCGTGTATTTTCTGTTAAGAGGGAACCAGGGGATATATGCCAGGAATCTGCCTTGTTTTAGAAGTTCATAGGAACTTAAACGCCACGTTTTACTGTGCTTTATTGGGGATGAGAAACTCTGCTAGTTTGGAGCATGTTAGCACAAGCTGGGATAGGAAATATTAATCAATATTCCCTCATCCACATTCCTACTCATCTCCCACACTTCCAGTGAGCACTCAGGGCTGATTTCCTTCAGAATGGAGAGGTTTGATCTTCTTGCAGTCCATGGGACTCTCCAGAGTCTCCACCAGCACCATAATTCAAAAGCATCAATTCTTCGGCGATCAACCTTCTTTATGGTCCAGCTCTCACTTCTGTACATCACTACTGGGAAAGCCATAGCTTTAACTATATGGACCTTTGTCGGCAAGGTGATGTCTCTGGGTATAGGATGTCAAATCTAGTCCAAACCGCCTGCAAAGCCCGAATCTTTTGCCCAACATGGGGCTCGAACCCACAGCCGTGATATTAAGAGTCTCGTGCTCTACCAAAGGAGCTATAAGAACTGTGTGCCTTTATTTTGGCTGTGCCAAATAACCCTGATTTTTTTGCATTTCAGCGCAAAATCACCTCTTTTGGAGGGCCTGAATTTCACCCGGACAACTGCCTGTGTGGCAGGAGCTGGCCTGCCCACCTGGCCTGGATGTTGCCACCAGCTTCCCTCCTGCAACTGATTTTTTTTGGGGGGGGGGAGAGGAGATATCCCGTGAGGATTCCCTCACCTACAAAGGGCAGATCCCAGACCCAACGAGATCCCGCCTTTCTTCCGCCAGCCAGCTCCTCACTTCCACCCCCAGCAAGAAAACAAACCCACGTAATACTGCAGAAAAAGGGTTATCGCTTCATGTCAGGCGGGCGGGTGGGGTGGGTGTACGGGGAGGGGGGGGAGAGATAATTATCCATTGTGAATCCTCCCAGCTTTTGTCTCCCTCTGAAGGGCTATTAAGTGACCCAGGGTGGCTGCAGACAGATACCTGCAAACAAAAGGATCAAGGGGAGAGAGCACAAAGCCCCCTGTGTCACCGTCCCCCTCCCCACCCTCGGTGCAGGTGCAGGAGACACAGACCAGGTGGCTCAAAAGGCCCCTTTTGTCTGAAGCTGTCAGGACGGAGAAGTCGATTCATCTCCTGTTCCATCCCCAAACTATCTTCCCCCCCCCCCGCCAATCTCTCCCCCCTCTCTGTCGTGCCCCTCCTTGCCCCCCGCCCACCCGATCAGGAAGTCTGCAATGACATGCCTACGCGTTAAGCTCCATTAAAGTGGTCCGGGGGTTTAAACACTTCATGTCGAAAGCGGATAATTGCTGTCGGTGGGGTTTTAATAGCTGACACAGGTGCCTTTGAACAAAGGTCAGGAATCAAGTGCATCTCTCCCAGAGAGCCTTTTTCTGGCTTGCGTGCCCCCCCCCAATGTGCCTCCACCGGCAAACGTATCTACCACCACCACCACCCCCAAAGAGGGCAGCTCTTCTTATTATCGAGAGCCCCTCAGGAGCCTGGAGGGAACTGTTATTCATTTAGGTCTGTGTGTTCCAAATAAGAGGAAATGGAGCCACATGTGAGATGGGTCACTCCAACTCTCCCCCATTGCCCCCCAGCGCAGTTGCACCACAGAAAAATAGGTGGTCACAACAGGCAATCTCTCTCTCTCTCTCTCTCTCTCTCTCTCTCTCTCTCTCTGTCTCTCTCTCTCTCTCTCTCTCTCTCTCTCTCTATCTATCTATCTATCTATCTATCTTTCTCTGCCCTGTTAATTGAATCATCTGCTTCTCTCAACCAGAGTCAGGATGGGAAGGAGAGTTCACTGCAGGGCAAAAGGGTAGAGAGAAGCACTTTGGGAATATGTTGAGGCTTCCTGGGATAAGGAAACTGTTACGAATCATTTGTTTTGTTCAATTTATGATCTGCAAACCTTGACCTGCTAGATCTGTGCTTCCCAATGTGGGGCACACACCCCACAGGGGGGCAATTTGATTTTTAAGGGGGGCAAATCGAAGAATGAGTTATTAACAGTGAATAGCCTTTTAGACTTCCTCAACGCAGGTGGCGCTGTGGTCTAAACCACAGAGCCTAGGGATTGCCGATCAGAAGGTCGGTGGTTCTAATCCCCGCGATGGGGTGAGCTCCTGTTGTTCAGTCCCTGCTCCTGCCAACCTAGCAGTTCGAAAGCATGTCAAAGTGCAAGTAGATAAATAGGTACTGCTCCAGGGGGAAGGTAAACGGCGTTTCCGTGCACTACTCTGGTTCGCCAGAAGCGGCTTAGTCATGCTGGCCACATGACCTGGAAGCTGTACGCCGGCTCCCTCGGCCAGTAAAGCGAGATGAGCGCCACAACCCCAGAGTCATCCGCGACTGGTCATAACGGTCAGGGGTCCCTTTACCTTAGCCTTTTAGGTTTCCTCGACATGAATAGGAGTTCACTTTTTGAATAATAAGAATGATATGTCACGGGGACGGCATCAGGATTTTAGAGATGCTTAGGTGGGGCATGGCCAAAAAAAGGTTTAGAACCAGTGTGCTAGATCAAGCTAAAGATGCATCTCAGAGGAGGGTCCACTAAGGTTGTTGGGGTACAGTCCTCCCATTGAAAATGCCAAGCTAATAATAATAATAATAATAATAATAATAATAATAATACTCCCCTTACAACATCTCAAAATTATCACTTGGCTGGGAGACTGCATTGCAAAATTCAGAGAAGTGAAAATTTCAAAAGTCCATCTTTCAGGTCTCCTGCCCCTCTCATGAACACTAGTCTGCCACGCATCATGCCATCCTCTGGCTCTGAATTCCGGTTGATAGGGGTGAATTATTGTGAGAGCACTACTGAGTTCATGTCCTGCTTGCAGTTTTCCCATAAGCAACTGTTTCGTCATGATGAGAATAGGATGCTGGACTGGATAGGTCTTTGGTCTGATTCAGCAGAGCTCTTCTTACATTGTTTAGAACAGGCATGGCCAAACTTGGCCCTCCAGATGTTTTGGGACTACAACTCCCATCATCCCTAGCTAACAGGACCAGTGGTCAGGGATGAAGAAGAAGAAGAAGAGTTTGGATTTGATATCCCGCTTTATCACTACCCGAAGGAGCCTCAAAGTGGCTAACATTCTCCTTTCCCTTCCTCCCCCACAACAAACCCTCTGTGAAGTGAGTGGGGCTGAGAGACTTCAGAGAAGTGTGGCTAGCCCAAGGTCACCCAGCAGCTGCATGTGGAGGAGCGGGGAAGCGAACCCGGTTCCCCAGATTACGAGTCTACCGCTCTTAACCACTACACCACACTGGCTCTCAATTATGGGAACTGTAGTCCCAAAACATCTTGCGGGCCAAGTTTGGCCATGCCTGGTTTAGATCATGAACTGCCCCATGGAAAAACAAATGAGAACCTGAATCTTGGCTGATTTGTTTTTATTTAACTAATTGGGGGGAAATGCCACGTTATGACATTTTCCAAACTACCTTATATATCTTACCTAGTGTTTCTTCCTGCGACCTTTGTGTGTGAAAGAAAATCAAAACCATTTACGGTAACTAAATCAGTATCTACATTCAAAATTAAAAAGTGACAAAGTCAGTAAGAGAGAAAAAAGAAGCAAAACTTAAAGGAAGCCTGAAAATTTGTTTATCTATATACGCACAGCCGAGGCAAAGCAAACACACACACACACACACACACACACCCCACAATCCTACCCATTTATCCATTGTCTCCACATGTGTGAAGGAAGATTGTGTAAAGTTGGGGCAGAGCAATTCTATACTCGTATTGTACCGAGATTGAATCCTACACATTGAGATTGAGGTCCTACACATAACACAACTACACCAGCCAAACCTACTTCTGCCAGACCTACTGCTGCTAATAGTACAATAGTTACACCTGCTGCTAGCAACACAACTTCTACATCAGGCTCAGCTTCTCCCCAACCAACTTCCAAACCATCTCCACACAAATCCACCTTTGATGCTGCCGGTTTCATTGGTGGTATCGTCCTAGTGCTGGGACTGCAAGCAGTAATATTCTTTCTCTACAAATTTTGCAAGTCCAAAGAACAAAACTATCATACTCTCTAGAATACGTTGCTTTTAAGTGGACTTAACAAGGTCAACGTTTGTGGTTAGCTGCACCAAAATATCTTTATTCCTTATAGAAGACAGCAATTCAAAATATTCTTATTCTTCAAGACTTTTTTAAAAAAGAAAATGTTTCTGCAACATGCTTGGAAGAAGGTTGTATGAATCATGTTTTGCTCTGCAAGAATACTTGCAATATTGTGCATGAATCCTCATTGGTTGTCTGAAATTTCTTTAGTGGCTGCTGCTGTGAAACTTTCTTTTATATGACATGCCAAATGTAGACTTTAATAGTAACTGTATTCATTGGCAGCAGTGTTCTTGATATTTATTTTTTATTATTATTATTATTATTAAAGAGTTTATTCAAATATAGAAACATAAAAAAACCTACACAAAGTGCCCATTGATATAAAAGCTTCAAATAGATGAAGTGAGAGAAAAAAGAAAGTTTGAGAAAGTTTAACTTCCACCACAGTTCGTTACATTTCCTATGTAAAGTTAGTAAAGTTATCTGTTATTCTTTTTACAATTTGTCTCATTTCTATTATCACATCCTTTATATATCACTTAATCTTCATCCTTTATTTGTAATTAATATCATTCCAAACATAACCAAAAGTTTACTTTAAGATTCCGTCTATTCAAATAATCATTTAAATTTTTCCATTGCAGTGTTCTTGATAGATAACCGTATGATTGCAGTTGATAAGTTAGCTTTAAATGCAGTGCCCCCTATATTATTATTATTATTAAAATGTGAATTCCTGGCGACCTGGCATAAAACACTATGTGTGTGAAAACTGGCTTTTTATAGTGTACTGCTAGGAGATTGGGGCAAATTTCTAGAACTATGGAGTGAAGCAGGTGAAAGCCGGTGAATTGCTCAGGTTTTGCAGCTAAGGGACCAACAACCCTGACTTGAGATATTTGCCCTTGACCGCTCTCATTCTGGCCTGCAACTCCACCTTGGGCAAGTAAGGGTCAAAGATGCTCTTAGATCCCAATCTCCCATGTGTGCCCGGTGATATGTGTGTGAGAGTCAAAAGAGGCGGTGTTCACATGGCCTGCAAAGACTTCTCTGTGATCTAAGCTAGTTTGACCTCTCATCATGGCGCACCTAACACCTGTGTTTTCCTTAAAAGTCTTGCCTCAGTGCTCCCAGCTGGTGACTTCAGTGGCGCAATGTCAGCAGGAACCAGCTGGGTTCTCAGAGATGCTTCCTGCCTGGAGGTGAGCGAGGGTTTTCAGAAAGTGTTCCTGGTCCAGCCCCGCAATGACCCAGCCTGGACAGCTCTCATACTGACCTCCGTCACAGATGTGGGCTGCTAAATAGCCCTGCGACTGAGTTTCCCCAACTTGGTGCCCCCAGGAGCCCCTTTAGTGCCCACCAAGACTCCCTGTTCCTCCCAGATTTATTAAATTAGTTAATGGTTTTCTCCCCAAGGGTGGCATAATAGCTGAGGCGATAAAATCGGAAAATATCGAATAATTGTTAACAGATAAAATGGAGTCAAAATACTTCAAGAAGTTTTTGGAGAAGATGAATGGAGGTCCCATATATGTGTATGAATTTGGTAGCCACCTAAGAAAATAAAAGAAATTTGCAAAAATTTCTTGCTTGAGTAGTCAGGCATTTGTACCTAGCAGTTCAAAAGCACGCCAGAGCCACTGGCGGAGGAAGAGGGGTGGGGGGGAGTGCACTGCCCCCGGCAGCGCGATCCCAGTGGAGTGCCATCGCAACTGCCCCCCCCCGCCCGCGCTGGGCGCCACACCCCGCAGGCGGCATGCCATGCCCCCAGGATGCGCGCCAGCCCCAGCCCCACCTGTTCTCCCCCCACAATGGCTGAGCAGATGATCAAAAAGGAAACCCATAAGCAGGTGTTTTTATTATATAAATTTTATTAAATAAATAGTTTAGGAATAAGAAAACATCCACAATAAAACAATTTCACATGTAAGGTAAAGGTAAAGGGACCCCTGACCATTAGGTCCAGTCGCGGATGACTCTGGGGTTGTGGCACTCATCTCGCTCTATAGGCCGAGGGAGCCGGCGTACAGCTTCTGGGTCATGTGGCCAGCATGACTAAGCCGCTTCTGGAGAACCAGAGCAGTGCACGGAAACGCCGTTTACCTTCCCGCCGGAGCGGTACCTATTTATCTACTTGCACTTTGACATGCTTTCGAACTGCTAGGTTGGCAGGAGCAGGGACCGAGCAATGGGAGCTCACCCCGTTGCGAGGATTCAAACTGCCGACCTTTTGATCGGCAAGCCCTAGGCTCTGTGGTTTAACCCACAGCGCCACCCGTGTCCCTAATTTCACATGTAAATGCAATTATAACAAATTCGAATCCAATAGTGAGACTATCTGAGGCAAAATCCTCCCTTTTGAAGTCTTGTTGGATGAGAGAGGGGCTTTGGGTGGCCGCAAACGTTCATCCGCAAACATTCATCCTGCTCAGAGTAGGTCCATTGAGATCAATGGGCATGACTAACTTAAGTCCATTAATTTCACTGGGTCGACTATAAGCGAACCTTAGCTGGATTCTTGGTCTCCGTGCTGTGATTTACTGGTAAGTTTGTTAAAATATATATATTATTGTGTTTTATTTTATTGAGAGGTATTTTGAGGGCACAGCTTTGAGTCCAAACTTGGAAGACCGGCCAGATATTTTAAAATTAAAATAGTACAAAAAGAAAATACAGAGCTATTGGAGTAAATGTTTGGTCCCCTGGGCTTCTCGTTTGAGAAAGGTAGAGCACCGTTTCTTTCAAAACTCCAGCTCTTTGTTGCGGTTAGGATGGTAAATCTATTAGGAGAGCTGAGGCACTTAACAAGTTGAGCGGCTGAAGGGAGAGCCCTTCTGGATTTGGGGCCTGTCTGCGAACCTCTCCGAGTGACGAGTTTTTCTGAGAAGACCCACCACCCACCATGACCATCAGGGATTTTTATTTTTCTTATTTCCTCAAAACTGTAATGATGGATGGCACCAGTGGGCTTAAAATGCAAGGCTTGGCTCAGTCCGGGAACCTTGTTTTCAAAGGCAATGATGCAGCGAAGAGTAATTTCTATTAGTGCATCTCGCTGAAAGGAAATCGTTCCTAACAAGACCCACGAGAAAGGATGTTAATTTGAGTACAGGACCTGTTTTCTCCTGGTTAGGAACTGTTTTCTGTGTCAGGGCTCAGTCACAGAATGTGTAAGGAAAGGGTGATGGCTGCCATTAGAGCATGTGCAAAGCGCATTTCTGTACCCAACAAGTAATGGCTGCTTATTTGGGGATAAAGGGTAATATTCAACTAAGTTCTAAGTTCTACTCAGAGTATACCAATTGAAGCTAATGGGCATAAGTAAATTAGCATTTCAGCCACCTTCTTCTTCTTCTTCTTCTTCTTCTTCTTCTTCTTCTTCTTCTTCTTCTTTATCCTCCCTTCATCCTAAGGTCCCAGAGTAGGCTACAACAATTTAAAACTCCGAGAACTCTATCAGTTGCAGGATTTTGAGAGCAGCTCTACTTAGGACTCAGCTGTGGGCTTTATCACAGCAAGGATTTTGAAGCAAAGAACCCTCTCTGGGATCGGAGAAAGAAAAGACTATTTTTAACAACTGTAAATAGTGGTATATTAGTGGTGCGTGCTGGTGTTGGCCTAGTAAAGACAACTCTGCTAAACGGCTGTTTTTTGTGGTGAGCTTAACCGCTTGTCTGAGCTTCTGCAGCGCATATACCACACAACCCCAACAAATGGGAGCAAGAAAAGGTGCTCACTTGAGGATCTTAGCACCCGGGCAGGTTGGTATAGGGAGACCGTTCAGATACTGTTTTGCAATGGAATAGCATTGCCACCAAGACCCCTGAAACCAAAAGTCAGTTTGCAGATAAATTACCAGGCAGAGGCGTAGGAAGGTCAGGTGGTACCCTGTGCGGAAAATTTCTTGTCACCCCCCCCCCCACACACACACACATTGATTTTTATTTTATTTTTTGCCTGCAAAAATGGTTTTACGTTATTTCATATTTTCTTACAAAGGAATAATAATAAGTAAAACTAAAGTTTTATTTATATCCCGACCTCCCCGGCCGAAGTCAGGTTCAGGGCTGCTAACATCAGATACATAACATTGATATAAAATCAAACAATAATTAAATTACCTCCTAAAAACATGTCGAAATCAAATTCTAATTAGATGGCTTTCCCCAGGGTTAGGGTTGAAAGGCAGAGTTGGTCACAACTGGACCTAATGGTCAGGGGTCCCTTTACCTTTACCTTTAACATATCTGATGCTGGAGGAGACTCTTGAGAGTCCCATGGACTGCAAGAAGATCAAACCTATCCATTCTGAAGGAAATCAGCCCTGAGTGCTCACTGGAAGGACAGATCCTGAAGCTGAGGCTCCAAGACTTTGGCCACCTCATGAGAAGAGAAGACTCCCTGGAAAAGACCCTGATGTTGGGAAAGATGGAGAGCGCAAGGAGAAGGGGACGACAGAGGATGAGATGGTTGGACAGTGTTCTCGAAGCTACTGACATGAGTCTGACCAAACTGCGGGAGGCAGTGGAGTGCCTCGCATGCTCTGGTCCATGGGGTCACAAAGAGTCAGACACAACTAAACAAGTAAACAACAACAACATATCTCCTCTCAGTCTCCTCTTTTCCAGTAACAAACCTATAAGAGATGAACCAATAAGAGAGATTTAAATGCAGTATTGGCATTCTGAAGTAATTGCATGAGGAAAGAAGGGGATGAAGGAAATGTTTGTTAGAAGGCCTTGTAGACAGAGCCGGCCCTCCCAGGAGGCAAAGTGAGGTAGCTGCCTCAGGCGGCAGATACTGGAGGATGGTGAATGGACAGAACTGTGCATGCATACACCTTGTGGTATATCCCATAGCTGTCAACCCTCCCTATTTTTGCGGGAAACTCCCTTATTCCAATGCCGTTTCCCGCTGCTATCCCGGATTGTTGATATCCCTTAAATTTCCCGGATTTCAAAGGAAGCAGCTCCTCTCCCTCCCTGCCGGCCAGGGAGGCTCCTCAGCTGCGTTGCTCGGCTGCCAATAAGGAGTCTGAGACCGACTGGGGGCGGAGCTTGCATGCCTTGTGCATCCAGACCCTCATGCCCAACCAGACAGACAGCCTGTCTGCCGTCTATGCGCTCGCTCTTTTGCTCACCCGTTTGCGCGCAGCCTCTGGAGCGCAGGGTGGCGAGGCTACTTGGTGCCATTGCACCGCCCTCACGGCATCCCTTATTTTCAAATCCGAAAGTTGACAGCTATGGTATATCCTGCACCTCCTAAGCTGATCTCAGCTCAGGTGCAACCGAGGATATGAAGTAAGATTCAATTGCCATTCCCTCCATGGAATGGAGGGAGGCATCATTTTCTGCTTTGCCTCAGGCGGCAGAACATCTTGGACCAGCCTCGCTTGTACGCTTTCTGCCCACCCTCTACACCCCTAATGAAAATGTGACTCTTGTTTACTTCCCAACAATGAACATCACACTTGTGTGGGTTTTTTTCCCTCTCTTGAAAGCCACATTGATACTCCTTTCTAATTCTCTACCTCATTTTCTAGGAAAAGGTTCAGGGAGCTTTTTAAAAAATACCTGAAACAACTGGTAACAAATGAATCATTTCCTCTGGTGCTTTTAAAACATTTATTTTTAGTCTTTATTGACCAAGAAGCTGCCCTGGCTCACACTCCCTCCTTCACCTGCTCGTGGGTATTGGGCCGGCAAAACTCGATATCGCCTCATCTTTCAGGCCAGAGGCCTTCAAACCGCAGGACACTGCAGCTTTATAAACACCCTCAGGGAGCCAGGATCTTTCTCCGAGAGCGCCAGAAATCGACCGGGCACGTTTATATGATGCTTAGCTCCACTTAGTATTGTATTTTATTCCAGATGAAGGATTTGCCTTTTCCTATTCACAGAACAATCTCACAGGGGGCTTGGAGCAAGAATTAGCCAGTGAGGAATGCGGACGGAGACGTTGTTCATAAATGTCTTTTGCCGTTCCTTCGTGCACAGTGGAAGGAACAAAGATCAGCTAAGAAGAACGCTATTAAGGCAATCGTAGAATCGTAGAGTTGGAATGGTCACCATGAGTCATCTAGTCCAACCCACTGCAATCCAGGAAACTCAGCTAAAGCATCCATGACAGATGGCCATCCAACCTCTACTTAAATACCTCCATGGAAGGAGAGTCCACAAGCTCCCGAGGGAGGCTTTTCCACTGCTGAACAGTTCTTACTGTCAGAAAGTTCTTATTGATGGTTAGTCGGAATCTCCTTTCTTGTAACTTGAAGCCATGGGTTCAAGTCCTAAAACAAGCTTGCTTTAAAAAATAATAAGTAAATAAATAAAAGTCACACACCCTTCCCTAGGTGTGATTCTTTCATTAGATGACCCTTTGGGTTCCTTCCAATCCTATTATTCTAACAGCGGCATTCCTCCCCCAGATCAAAAGCCTTCTGTGGATGCAAGCAGACTTTTTCGTTTGCACAAGGCAAAATCCAGGATCCAGCCCATAGTAAAGAGGAAGAATGTGAACCAACTTATATGCCCCCCAGGAGCTTACATTGCAAAAAAGGGAAGTAATATTCAACAGATAAGGTAAAGGTAAAGGGACCCCTGACCATTAGGTCCAGTCGTGTCCAACTCTGGGGTTGCGGCACTCATCTCGCTTTATTGGCCAAGGGAGCCGGCGTACAGCTTCCGGGTCATGTGGCCAGCAGGACTAAGCCACTTCTGGCGAACCAGAGCAGCACACGGAAACGCCGTTTACCTTCCCGCCAGAGCGGTTCCTATTTATCTACTTGCACTTTGACGAGCTTTTGAACTGCTAGGTGGGCAGGAGCAGGGACCGAGCAACAGGAGCTCACCCTGTCACGGGGATTCGAACCTCCGACCTTCTGATCAGCAAGCCCTAGGCTCAGTGGTTTAACCCACAGCGCCACCTGGGTCCCTTATTCAACAGATAACTGGCACCAAAAATCGTAAGATGTGAAATATCTGGTGGCTGCTTTGGGGAGAAATATACAAACACCCAGAGCCTGTCTGGAGAATATCCAACATGAAAATTCAGAAGGGCTTTAGCAGGATCAAGCACATGTCACTTTGGACCTCGTGAGTTGCAACTGAGCAGGACTTCAGGCTAGCTTCACGAGAGAGCTTGCTAATGATGTGATATTTTGCCATAGTCGATGCACTCAGGAGGATAATTTGCCTTGTGGCTTCCTGTGTTTTGCTTCGAGGCAGCCCTGACCGAGAAGTGCTCAACTTGTCACCTTTGTCCTGAGGTTGATTGGAGGATCTGAAAACTCACTTAAAGGAGCCCATGAATTTTTTTTTTTCCACGCTCCTTCCGACGAGCCAAACTTTGCAGCCCAGCTGGGTTTGCTGCTCTACATATGCTTATCTGTTTTGGTTGTCAGAGTGACATATTTTCCCTTGATCTGCCATGGGAAACTCATTTATACAAAGCAGGAAGGAAGCTGCATTGCAGGCGAGTGATGAAGGACTTGGCATAAGCCGCCTTCCCACTTTTCCAGAGCGCTTTCCGGAATCACACCACCACTGGGAATGGTGAAATCCTTTTGACACTGAGCTCAGAGCTCATTCCCGGCATCCATCTGCATTGCAATGCCATGTCTTAATCAGCGGAGGCTGGTCATAAGGAAATAGAAAGAGGCTTCTGAATCAGGCCAATGGCTCATCTGGTCCAAAATGTCCTGTGGTCAGTCAGAGGCTGGTCAGTCAGAGGTAGGAAACCAGCAAGGAGAGTCCAGGCACAAGGCCACTCTCAGCAACTTGTATACAGAAGCATCGCTACCTCCAACTGTGGAGTCAGGGCATAGCCGTTGACAATATTATTTCCTCCATGAATGTGTCCAATCCTCCACGTTCGTGGGCACCACTGCCTCCAGTGGCAGGGAGTTCCACAGTCAAACTACATGCTGCATGAAGAATTATTTTGCTTTATCTGTCCTGAGTATTCCAACATTCAGCTTCATTGGATGTCCACGAGTTCTAGCGTATTAAGAGAGGTAGGAAAACTTTTCTCAATAAACTTCTATCTTGACGCCTGTTACTCATCTTGTCCCTAAACGAAGAAGTCCCCATCACTGCAACCTTTCATGGGCATAGCCAGGGGAGGGGGGCAGCTGCCCCTCCCCATCAAAATACTTAAATGAAACTAGAAATGGGCTAGGCTTACTCAGAGCATAGCTGTCAACCTTCCCTTTTTTGGTGGGAAATTCCCTTATTCCACGGCCGTTTTGCGCTGTTTCCCTTTTTTGGTGGGAAATTCCCTTATTCAAACACCGTTTCCCGCTGCTATCCTGAATTGTTGGATGTCCTGTAAATTTCCCGGATTTCTAAGGAAGCAGCTCCTCTCCCTCCCTGCCGGCCAGGGAGGCTCCTCAGCTGCGTTGCTCACCAATAGTTACATTAGACAACAGCACTGTTTGTGCTTTGCTTGCATGTAAAATCAACCACTCTGGCCCAGCCCACAAATACACTCCTTCCGAAAGAGTGTTAAAGGATGCAAAGTCTGCAACACGTTTGTATAATAAGTCATTAATGGATGCCAGAGAGCCAAAAGAGTGAACCTGATCAATCCCCCCATGAAGAATTGACGCTTTTGAATTGTGGTGCTGGAGTCCCGTGGACTGCAAGAAGATCAAACCAATCAATTCTGAAGGACATCAGCCCTGGCCGCTCACCGGAAGGACAGATCCTGAAGCATCGCATGAGAAGAGAAGACTCCCTGGAAAAGAGACCCTGGGGTGAGGAAAGATGATGGTGTGTAGCCTGGTGTAAATTAATTTGTAGCCTGGGGGGATTACCGCGGCGTGGACTGTCCCCAAGAACCATAGTCTGTCCCCGGGACAGGTGAGGCTGCTGATCCCTTATTTTCAAATCCGAAAGTTGACAGCTATGACTCAGAGGCGTAGGAAACCGCTTGGGCACCCAGACGGCGAGCAAGCCGCGGAGCGAGGCTTTTTACTGGGCAGCTTGGGAGGCGCCATTGCCCCGTCGCCCGGTAAAAAGCCTCGCTGAGCGGCTTGCTCGCTCACCCGCTCAGCACTTTGCTTCCTTGCTGCTCGGGCTGTGGACGGAAGCGAGGGGCAGACCAGGGAGGGGCGTCAGCGGCCCAAGAGAAGCGTCCCCTCCCGCCCCACCCCTCCGCCCGCAGCCCGAGCGGGAAGGAAGCAAAGCGCTGAGCGGGTGAGCGAGCAAGCCGTGGAGCAAGGCTTTTTACCGGGCGGTGGGGCAACGGCGCCCCCGCCTCCTAAGCCTACAGCAAGCCTGGGGAAAGGGGGAGAGCTTTGCCGCTTTGCCGGTGGCCTGGACGGGCCGTCATGGCCGTCACTCGCTGTAGGCTTGGGAGTCGCGGGGGGCGCGCCGAGTGTCACACACCCCCAGGGTGGCACCCAGGGTGGACCGCCCCCACCGCACCCCCTTGCTCCGCCCCTGGGCTTACTGAGTGTGCGCAGAAAAACTGCATTGGAAAAAAAGGAGGAACTGCTGAAAAGGTTTTCAGCAAATCCTAGAAAACTTGTTTTAGTTTAGATTTTTTTAAAAATAAGATGGAAAAGGTGTGTTCTTTGTAGTTTTGCGAAATAGACTCATTAACTACATGTTACTTCATGCTATGCCTACTACAGTGGTACCTCGGGTTACAGACGCTTCAGGTTACAGACGCTTCAGGTTACAGACGCTTCAGGTTACAGACTCCGCTAACCCATAAATAGTACCTCGGGTTAAGAACTTTACCTCAGGATGAGAACGGAAATGGCGCGGTGGCAGCGGGAGGCCCCATTAGCTAAAGTGGTACCTCAGGTTAAGAACAGTTTCAGGTTAAGAACGGACCTCCGGAACGAATTAAGTTCTTAACCCAAGGTACCACTGTAAGTCCAAGCCATTTTTGCAGCATTTGAGTTCCGTTCATATTAGAGACAATCTCCTTTCGTTTCAATTTGGTGGCTTGGTCAAATGGGGGTGGGGGTTTTCAGCTGAACCCCCAAAGCAAAATGAGAGGTGACGGGTGAAGCAAATGGGGAGGGGCAGGCAGAGGGAAATTCAGGAAGAAGACCCTGCCTGAGTCTATATTTGCCAGTAAACTTTATCAAACCACCATCCTCTCTTCCTCCCTGCATTACCCTCCGAGTCTTTTTTTTTTTTTAATCAGGTTTCAACTGGTGTTGACTTGAATTGCAGCCCGCTTATTTGAAAAGCTTGGACAGCCGATAACTTAACTGCCCACTTGGTCTTATCTCCATGAGGACCAGGAATCTGGCAAGTTGCTCTCTTCTGAAGAGGATCTGGCAGAAGCCGGGAGTTCGCTTCCCCCTTCACTGCCGTCATCTGCTGAGAGTGGCATGTGAGGGTAGGGGGGGGGGCTTCCTCTTCTGAGGCTAAGAGAGCAATCTCCTGGGTATTCCTGGGGAGATAAGACCCTAAAGAGATGTGGAAACAGAGGCGACTTCTTCTGGAATGTTTTAGACTCAAATAGAGTGAGACAAATAGAAAACAAAAGGTGTGCAAGTCACCTCACTTACATAGGAAGCTGCTTTATTTTATTTTATTTTATTATTGCATTGCATTGCATTGCATTTATAGCCCTCTTTTTCTCCAAGGAGCTTAGGGGGGGTGCATGGTTCTCCTGCCCCCCACCCCTCATTTAAGAGGTACCATTGAAACTGTTTTCTGTAATTCTATTACTGCCTGGTATGGCACAGCCTCCAAGCTGGATAAGAAGAGGCTCCAATGAGCAGTAAGAATTGCAGAGAGGGTAATTGGTGTTAGTTTGCTCCCAATAGAGACACTTTATGCTGCTCGAGCCAGGAAGAGAGCAGAGAGAATTGTCGCAGACCCTTCGCATCCTGGTCATCACCTGTTTGATTTACTTCCATCCAGACGTTGTTACAGGACTTTATACACAAAAACGTCTAGGCACAGGAATAGTTTTTTTCCTTGTGCCATCAAACTGTTGAATTTGTAGCTGTGTGCGGAAGGGAGGTCAGTTGGTGGTATGGGGTTCCTTTGCTGTGCTGTTGTATTGTGAGGGGAATAGTGTTTGTATGAGGTACGTTTTTCTTTACATTGCAATGTAGTCGAAGCAAAATTCCAAGTATGATTGATACTTGGCCAATAAAATTATTCCTTATTCCTTAATTCTCCACAATAACCCTGCGAGGTAGGATAGGCTGAGAGAGGCAGTAACTGGCCAAAGGTCACTCGGTGAGTAGAGATCCGAACTCTGGTCTCTCCCAGGTCCCAGTTTGACACTCTAATCACTACATGATTTTTTTATTATTATTCAAAATGGACTGTTTATTTATTTAATTTTTAAAGAAAATCTACGCTGCTTTTCTATGCAAAGACCATCAAAAGCAGCTTAAACCACGAAAATGAAATACAACATTTTTTTTAATAAAAAAAACGCGTGTTACAAAAAACCCAGAACATATTTCAAAAAAGCTGGCAAACTCCATATTGTGGCATTCGTCCCGCAAATGTGACAAAATTACTCAAGAATGGCCAGTCAAAGGTCTTTAAGGACTTCTGAAAAACTTGGGACCACCTGTTTCATAGATCACAGAATTGCAGCATTGAAAGGGGACCACAAAGTTCATCCAGTCCAACCTCCAACTACATGACATTTAGAAAATACCTGAAGGCAGCCCTGTTTAGGGAAGTTTTTAATCTGTGATGTGTTAATGTATTTTAATGTTTGCTGGAAGCCGCCCAGAGTGGCTGGGGAGACCCAGCCATATGGGTGGGGTACAAATAATAAATTATTATTATTATTATTATTATTATTATTATTATTATTACTCCTGCAATGCAGGAATCTTTTGCCCAACGTGGGGCTCGAACCCACAGCCCTGAGATTGAGAGTCTTATGCTCTGCTGAGTGAGCTATCCTCAGTCTCTTGCAGATCTCTTCCATAGCAGTGGGGCCATCAGAAAGAAGGTCCTGGTGGGGGGGATTTCTTCCATAGACCCACCATTCCTTAACCGCCAACATACTTCTGGAACCGGCACCGCACTTCCAGAAGCCAGTGCCGGCTTCCAGAAGTACGTTGGCTGGAAAGCCGTGGCGGAAGAAGGAAGGAGAGTGGGCAAAGCTTGTGGGCAACATAAGTGGGCATGTCTTCTTGGTCGACTTCTTGGTCCCATGCTCTGGTGTGAGCCAACTGACTTGCACCACAGTGCCGGACCAAAAAGTTGCATCTTTGGGTCCTGAGCTCTGGTTCAGCCAGAGCATGGGGACCAAAACAAGACATCTGGGATTGGGATCAGATGTCGGGGCGACTTCTGTGTATCTGGTGTGTCCAGCTTAAAACGAGAGGATTATGGTGATGTTCGAGGGGGCTTGGTCCAGCAGCTGCTGGTGAACAAAAGCGGGTTCCACAGGGCTTATAAATTACAGGGTCTTCTAGAGAGGCCTTCCCTGACCTTGGCTTTCTGCGTGCATCAAAATTAAGCCATGTTCTTGTAGGAAGAGCATGCCTGCATTATCAGGACAGAGTGCCTGTTCTCTCTCTCAGGCGAGCTCAAGACTGAGCTTTTCCTGCAGAAGTATTCGTAATACAAGGGACGCGGGAGGCACTGTGGTCTAAACCACAGAGCCTAGGGCTTGCTGATCAGATGGTTAGTGGTTCGAATCCCCGCGACGGGGTGAGCCCCCGTTGCTCAATCCCTGCTCCTGCTAACCTAGCAGTTCAAAGCACGACAAAGTGCAAGTAGATAAATAGGTACCGCTCCAGAGGGAAGGTAAACGGCGTTTCCGTGCGCTGCTCTGGTTCGCCAGAAGCGGATTAGTCATGCTGGCCACATGACCCAGAAGCTGTACGCCAGCTCCCTCGGCCAATAAAGCAAGATGAGCACCGCAACCCCAGAGTCATCCGCGACTGGACCTAATGGTCAGGGATCCCTTTACCTTTATTCGTAATACAGTGGTGCCTTGGTACTCAAACGCCTTGGTTCCCAAACCCTGAAAACCCAGAAGTAAGTGTTCTGGTTTGCGAACGTTTTTCGGAAGCTGAACATCCGATGCGGCTGTCGGCTATTGTTTCCGGGGCGCCTGCACCAATCAGAAGCTGCGCCTTGGTTTTCGAACATTCTGGAAGTCAAACGGACTTCCGGAACGGATGAAGTTTGGTGCTTTTGTTTTTGCTATTTATTTTGCGTTTTTCTGGCTTTTTCGGTTAATTTGTTTTTGTGACTGTGTGGAACCCAGTCCAGCTACTGATTGATTGATTGTGTGACTGTGGAAATGGATAAAAGCCCCCCCCCCCATCCAAACAATGACTCTCATCAGTGCAGGTAAGAAAAAAACTTAATTTTAATTTTTATCATCTACAATACTGTCTTATTTATTTTATAGTACAGCACATTGATTATTGCTTTCATTTTATGGATCAATGGTCTCGTTAGATAGTAAAATCCATGCTAAATTGCTGTTTTAGGGGTTGTTTTTAAAAGTCTGGAACGGATTAATCCGTTTTACATTACTCTCTATGGGAAAGCGTGCCTTGGTTTTAGAACGCTTTGGTCTTGCTTTTTTGTAATGTCTTCAGCTGCTCAAACGAATAATATTCTATAGTATTCTACATCAGACTTCTATCATGTTACCTCCTTCACCTGTTTCATGGCTGCAATGCCAAGGAGTGCTTGTGAAGTGTTTTGAACACAGTGCTGTATAAATATTACCCCTACCCAGAAGAGCCCTTGTGGAAGGTGCAAAGAGGCCCTGGCAGGTATAAGCCCAATCTGTGGGGAATAAATTGTGGTAATTATAGTGCTTGAAGGGTGTGGACTTCTAAGCCAAAACAGAACAGCCAACAGCTGTGGCTCACCCATCCCATTAAAACGGAATTTTTATTTTTATTTTTTTAAAGCACCCATTGGTTTGACAGCATGAAATGGCTGTGTAAAGAGAGATTTGAACTGCCACCCCCTTAGGAGTCTGCAGATGTCTTTTTCCAAAGGGGTGGGTTTCAAGGCTTGGCCGACGCTGGAAGCCATGTTCTTTGTTGAAAGATGCGGCATGCGGTCCGTGTATCTCTCTCAACTGCAGTTTCCAGGCGTGACATCTTTCATCCTAATCATCACACCCAGGAGGGGAAGAACATGTGGCTGCCAGACCCGTTTTCTGCCCAAGGAGAAGCCTGCACCTCTTAGCTATCCATTTCCAGGTAAAGGCCGCACACTTTCCACTCATTCTCATTCGATATCCAAATCAGCAGAGGCAGGTGACACATTTGATGCTCATTGGACTCATTCACACTATCTTCCTTCTTCTTCTTTGGCGATCCCTCGTAGCTGAGTCAGATTGTCTTCCATAAACACGGTTTTAACAATGAGTCCGTAGGTGACTATGGAGGCCAGTTCTGGATCCACACGTCCTTCCACAGTGGGGACATAGGTTTCTGGGCGGGAGTTGATCACGGTGTGGATTTGCCAAGTGTGCCTTCCTCTTAGCACATTTCTCCCTTGCGTCCTGAGTTCGAGCGTCTTCAAAGCCCATGGCACCTTTGGTCAAGGCTGTTCTCCAACTGGAGCGCTCGCAGGCCAGTGTTTCCCAATTGTTGGTGTTTATACTACATTTTTTCAGATCTGCCTTGAGAGAGTCTTTGAACCTCTTTTGCTGACCAGCAGCATGACGCTTTCCATTTTTAAGTTCGGAATAGAGTAGTTGCTTTGGAAGACGATCATCAGGCATCCGCACAACATGACCAGTCCAACAAAGTTGATGTTGAAGAATCATTGCTTCAACACTGGTGAATGTATACCAACACTGGCATACTTTAAAGCGCTACCCTGTTTCCCTTTTTTTAATACGTAGTCATAAAGTAAGCCATGGCAGGTTTTTTTTACCTTTGTGAGAAGTAAGACGTACCCCAAAAGTAAGCCATGGTGCCGCCATTGTTCCCGTCGCCTCCTCAGCCCCTCCTGCGTGCGCAGGGAGCCAGTGAACCAGCGAGAGGCACGGGGGGGAAACGCGCCTCTTGCGGAGTTCTGCCCCGCCTGCTCAGCGCGCAGGGGGAGGCTGTACCGTACCATACTGACGTAATAAAAATAAGACATCCCCCGAAAATAAGCCACCCTGTGTTTTTTTGAGGAAAAAAAATTATAAGACGGTGTCTTAAAAAGAGGGAAAGACGGTACAATGCCACTTCAAATGTGGCTTGCCCCCCCCCAAGAATCCTGGGAGCTGTAATTTGTTAAGGGTGCTCAGCGTTGGTGGTGGGAGACCCCGGTTTCCCTCAATTCCCAGACTTCCCTGGAAAGAGGGATTAATTGTTAAACAGCTCTGGAAAATGTGGCTCCGTGAAGACAGGGCTCCCCTAAGAACTCTCGCCGCTCTTTTAACAAACTACAACTCCCAGGATTCCTTGGTGGAAGCTAAAGTGGCAACATAGTGCTTTAAATGCATTGTGTGGATGTTTCCTGTTTTATCCAGAGCCCTTTGACTCAGCGCTGTCTTTAGCATATGCGCCACCGGGGTACTCCCAAATTTAGTTTAGCCCCCAAATTGGCCCCAAAAAGGAACATAATATTTTGATGTAAGAGTTAATTTCGCGTGCACGGCGCCATTGTGAATGATAGGTCTTTGGTAAATGAGCGCACAAAGTCGAAAGTCCTTCAGTGAAACAGTAGGTATACATTTTGGTAATACCTAGGTATATATGTATTTTGTTTTTCTAGCTTGATCAAAATTATTTATTATTTCATAACAGGTAGATAGTTAAGAGCTTAGGCGGCTTCAGCAGCGGGTGCCTGGCACCCCCCCCCCCCGAATTTGGTGCCCGGGTGCCCTGCACCCCTTGCACCCCCGGATAAAGACGGCCCTGCTTCGACTGTTCTAAGATTGGGGCACTTATATCAGCACATAGGGATTTCCTGTGAGGATTTCCACAGCCACAAAGGATGGAAGGCAGGCATTCAGAAGCTTTGCTGCCTCCGATTGTGGAGGGCAGAGCATTGCCAGCCTGGCTCGTAGCCATCGATAGCCTCTCCTCCATTAATTTGATCCTCCAAAAAAGGATCTAAAACAGGCATCCCCAAACTGCGGCCCTCCAGATGTTTTGGCCTACAACTCCCATGATCCCTAGCTAACAGGACCAGTGGTCAGGGATGATGGGAATTGTAGTCCAAAACATCTGGAGGGCCGAAGTTTGGGGGTGCCTGATCTAAAACCAGGTTGGTGGCCTTCAGTGTCTCTTTCAGGGCAATCGCAACTTTTGCACCCCCGTGGCGAGAGTTGTGTGGTGTCCTTCCTCCGGCATGTCGCTTTCCTTTCCACGTCTTCCTGCATTTGCAGAGGGTTGGACTAGATGACCCCTTGGCCCCCTTCCAACCCGACAATTCTGTGATCCTGTGATCCTGCTACATTTTCCCTCATTTAGCACCCAGACGGAAAGCTCCATGGCTGTCTCTTTTGGCAAAGTGCTAGGGGTCTCTCTTCTCTCAGCCATCCCACTGTAGGTGGATTAATTAGGAAGTGGCCCCTTAGCTATATTTGGGGGGGGGAGGAAACACTCCCCATAACACACCAGCAATAATAATAAGAAGAAGAAGAATTAATATGGTGGAATTTCCCTGGGGAGTTTCCCCTGGGCCTGTCTTCTGTCATTGCAAAACCAGAGCAAAGCTTCAAGGGACGAGAGGCGTTTGGCTCATTAATGAAGAGGCTTCCTGGGTCTTTTGCCAGGAAAGTGACATAAAGCCGCTTCCCACTTCTTAGAGAGCTGTAAATGGAAGAAGGCCTTTTATCATGGCTGGTTTATTGTTTGCTGCTCTCTCCCTCTCCCTTGTCTTCTTCTGTTTGGTGTCTGCCGAGTGAGAAGGGGCTGCACAGTCTATGTGAGCATGGTTTGAATGACACGGCACCCGGGGGGGAATGGTGGCAAAAGCTTAATTGCAATAACGTTAAACGAACATGCGTCCTGCTTCCAGCATGAGGCTGCGGTGAATGGAGTCCAGCACCATCTAGTGGGGTGTGCACACTCTCTTTTTGTCAAGGCTTTTCAATAAGGCTCTCCAGGCATAGGAGAACTGTTTTGTTCTGGGTCAAGCCATTATTCCAACTAGCTCAGTCACATTGGCTGCAGGTGAACTAATACCAGTAGAAGAAGAAGAGTTTGGATTTGATATCCCGCTTTATCACTACCCAAAGGAGTCTCAAATTGGCTAACATTCTCCTTTCCCTTCCTCCCCCACAACAAACACTCTGTGAGGTGAGTGGGGCTGAGAGACTTCAGAGAAGTGTGACTAGCCCAAGGTCACCCAGCAGCTGCATGTGGAGGAGCGGAGACGCGAACCCGGTTCACCAGATTATGAGTCTACCACTCTTAACCACTACACCACACTGGCTCTGGAAGAAGCAAAGATCACCAGTGTCAAAGCAATGATTCTTCAACATCAGCTTCGTTGGACTGGTGATGTTGTGCGGATGCCTGATTATCGTCTTCCAAAGCAACTACGGTAGCCTACTCTATTCCGAACTTAAAAATGGAAAGCATAATGCGGGTGGTCAACAAAAGAGGTTTAAAGACTCTCTCAAGGCAAATTTTAAAAAATGTAGTATAAACACTGACAACTGGGAAACACTGGCCTGCGAGCGCTCCAGTTGGAGAACAGCCTTGACCAAAGGTGTCATGGGCTTTGAAGACATTCGAACTCAGGACGCAAGGGAGAAACGTGCTAAGAGGAAGGCACACTTGGCAAATCCACACCGTGATCAACTCCCCCCCCCCCCCGGAAACCAGTGTCCCCCACTGCGGAAGGACGTGTGGATCCAGAATTGGCCTCCACAGTCACTGTTAAAACCGTGTTTGTGGTAGACAATCTTACTCGGCTACAAGGGATTGCCAAAGAAGAAGAAGAAGAAGCTTTGCCTCCACAGTTTGAGACAGCGATGCTTCTGAAAATCAGTTGCTGGAAACCACAGGAGGGGAGAGCTACTCTTGTGCTCAGATCCTGCTTGCTGGTTTTCCATTGGGGCATCTGGTCGGCCACTGTGAGAACAGGATGCTGGACTAGATGGGCCATTGGCCTGATCCAGCAGGCTCATCTTATGTTTTTAATCTGATGCTTTGCTAGGTCCCCCCTGGGTTTTATTTGTGGCAGGGGTGGGGGTTGTATCCTAGTGCTGGTTTTGATCTACAAAGTCTTAAATGACTCAGGACCAAAAAGGGTAAAAGAGTATTGGGAAATAATCCATAATGAATTGAAAAAAATGTTTTGAAATACTTTTCCAAAAAAAAAAAAAAAGAGTCCTTTTTGTTGGGGATAATGCAGACTGAAATTCCCAGGTGTCACAAAAAGTTATTTATGTATGCTACTACTGCGGCCCGTGTTTCGTTAGCCCAAAAATGGAAAACGAGCGAGGTCCCAACTAAAGAAGAATGCAACTTAAGTTGACAGAGTATGCGCAGCTCGCAGACTTAACATATGGAATAAGAGAGCGGGAAGAACATACGTTTAGAGAAGATTTGAAAATGTTTATTGAATATATGGGGGGAAATTGTGTGCACCTGAAAACACTGGCAGCATTAAGATAAATTCAACAGTGTAAATAAGTTTAGATGGATGTAATAATTGAATACTGAATGGTTTCTTTCGTGTAAAACAGGCATAGGCAAACTCGGCCCTCCAGATGTTTTGGGACTACAACTCCCATCATCACCACTAGTCCTGTTAGCTAGGGATGATGGGAGTTGTAGTCCCAAAACATCTGGAGGGCCGAGCTTGCCTATGCCTGTTGTAAAATATGCAGGGATTTATGATATGTAAAATGAATCATGGAAAGAGAAGAAAGGAAGTCACTGATATTGTAAGAATTTTAAAATGAGTATTTTAAATTGCTAAACAGAAAGTTTAATTAAAAAATTATTTAAAAAAAGAAAAAATGACTCAGGACCACAATACCACAAGGACTCCCTCTCCCCCTATGAACCTACCTGGACTCTGTGTTCACCATCGGAGTCCATTCTTTGTGTGCCTCCTCCATGAGAGGTCCGGAGGGTGGCAACACAAGAACGAGGCCTTTTCTGTAGTGGCTCCCTGTCCATGGAATGCTCTCCCCAGGGAGGCTCACCTGGTGCCTTCATTATATATCATTAGGCGCCAGGCAAAAACATTCCTCTTCAACCAGGCCTTGGGCTGATTTGTTGTAGACTTAGCATAAACATAAAAATTAATAAATTCTAGGATTGTGATTCTTTGGGGTGGGAAGGGTGAAATATAAGAATATTCTGCAGCCTGTAGGAAGGGGGGGTTATTGTTTTGTTGTTTCTGTTTTCACTATTAACTTGTGTTTTTACCTTGTGTTTTATCCTGCGAACCGCCCTGAGATTTTGTGAGGAAGGGTGGTATAGAAGTCTTGTTGTTGTTCAGTCGTTCAGTCATGTCCGACTCTTCGTGACCCCATGGACCAGAGCAAGCCAGGCACGCCTATCCTTCACTGCCTCTCGCAGTTTGGCCAAACTCATGTTGGTAGCTTCGAGAACACTGTCCAACCATCTCATCCTCTGCCGTCCCCTTCTCCTTGTGCCCTCAATCTTTCCCAACATCAGGGTCTTTTCTAGGGAGTCTTCTCTTCTCATGAGGTGGCCAAAGTACTGGAGCCTTAACCTCAGGATCTGTCCTTCTAGTGAGCACTCAGGGCTGATTTCTTTAAGAATGGATAGGTTTGATCTTCTTGCAGTCCATGGGACTCTCAAGAGTCTCCTCCAGCACCATAATTCAAAAGCATCAATTCTTCGGCGATCAGCCTTCTTTATGGTCCAGCTCTCACTTCCGTACATTACTACTGGGAAAACCATAGCTTTAACTATACGGACCTTTGTTGGCAAGGTGATGTCTTTGCTTTTTAAGATGCTGTCTAGGTTTGTCATTGCTTTTCTCCCAAGAAGCAGGCGTCTTCTAATTTCGTGACTGCTGTCACCATCTGCAGTGATCATGGAACCCAAGAAAGTGAAATCTCTCACTGCCTCCATTTCTTCCCCTTCTATTTGCCAGGAGGTGATGGGACCAGTGGCCATGATCTTAGTTTTTTTGATGTTGAGCTTCAGACCATATTTTGCGCTCTCCTCTTTCACCCTCATTAAAAGGTTCTTTAATTCCTCCTCACTTTCTGCCATCAAGGTTGTATCATCAGCATATCTGAGGTTGTTGATATTTCTTCCGGCAATCTTAATTCCGGTTTGGGATTCATCCAGTCCAGCCTTTCGCATGATGAATTCTGCATATAAGTTAAATAAGCAGGGAGACAATATACAGCCTTGTCGTACTCCTTTCCCAATTTTGAACCAATCAGTTATTCCATATCCAGTTCTAACTGTAGCTTCTTGTCCCACATAGAGATTTCTCAGGAGATGGATGAGGTGATCAGGCACTCCCATTTCTTTAAGAACTTGCCATAGTTTGCTGTGGTCGACACAGTCAAAAGCTTTTGCGTAGTCAATGAAGCAGAAGTAAATGTTTTTCTGGAACTCAGAAGTCTAATGAATAATAATAATAGAAGTCTAATGAATAATAATTACATTAAACAAATTTTAATAATAGCCTGGCCTTTGGGATGAAGCATGCTTAGGAAAGAAAGAGAGTATTCTTCAACAGTGCAAATGCAACCCCCCCCCCAAAAAAAGGACAAACAGATTTTGGAACATATGATTTGTATTTGAAAAGGGGTCTAATGTCTCACCTGCTGATGAATGCACAAAGCCAGTGGGGTCCCTGTGAAGGTGGATGAGCCATTACTGCAGATGACCTTCCTTGATAAGCATCTTTGGGAATTAATCTGCTTGCAATTGTCTTCTCTGGGGCACCCCCTGCCCCCCTCCCACAGCTCAGCCCTTGCTCTATATTTCCCAGGAAGAAGCAACCTAAGGCAGTAAAAGAGATTAAGATAAGAATGGGCCATGGTGACAGCAGGACTGGCAGAGCCAGCCTGAGGGAATGAAGATGCAGACTTGCCAACAGAAGGATCGGCCATCCTTTGGGATTTGGGGCTTGGGAATCAAAGCTGACCTCAGAGGCAAGAAGCAGGATGGAGAACAGGATTGTGATTTATGAGTCACAAAGCAGAAGCTGCCAGCGCCTTTACAACATGTCTTTTGTGCATTATTTGTGATCTCTCTGATATTTGTGGAGGGTACCGTTTTAAAGCCTTTCTGTTTCCAAATACTTCGCTCATCTCTTCTCTGAAAATAACTTTGCACACAATTTTCAGCCCTGGGTTTAAGCACATTATAGCTCAACTATTTCAAACAGATTCTTAAAGCACGTGCCCTTAAAAACACTTCAGATCATCCTATCGGGGGTTTTTGTTTCTTTTTCGCCTTCCCTCCCTCCCTTGGATGGCTAGAATGGATGGTTTTTTTCAGTTCTTTCGAAAAAGTCTTGCAAACTGGGAAATCACATCCACAGCTCAAGTCAATTTTATGCTTGCTGACTTGAGATTATGGTATTGTTAACCATTTCGGTAGCCCAAACTATTTCCATTGGCAACGCAAGCGCAAAAGACACTTGAAGAGACAGATTGCATGCAAGTGTTGTTGGTTTTTTGTAACTTTGAATTTACTGGCATGCTGTGCATTTTGTATATTTGCATTTTCAATGTTCTCTCTTTTAATGTTTTGAATGTTTGCAGTAAGCTGCTTTGGACACAACTCCTTCTGGAAAAACAGCATATAAGAAAAGCCAGTCAATCTATCTATCTATCTATCTATCTATCTATCTATCTATCTATCTATCTATCTATCTATCAATCAAGTGTTTATACACTAATGCTAGAAGCCTCTGAACCACCATTTCTGGAGTGCTTGGTTTTAGAAGATCAAACAAAAACAAAAACAAAACTCCAAAACACCAAATTGGCTAATAAATATTGAGAACAGTTTACTCAATCAGACATGTTAAAATGAACACATTAAGGTGCAGCGTGCAAATCCAAGCCTGTAAACACTCAACAAACTGATGGCATAATACTGAGGCAAATGATAATGTCCTAGCGTAATCAAATTACGCAAAAGTGTTGCAAATAGTACTCGCAAATAGAACGCGCAAAGTCTTTTGTGAGGGAACAGTCACAGGCAAGAAAACATGGCCATGTGTGATGGTAATCGCAGATAGGCCCTCCTCGCCGTCCCTCAGCGAAAGTAGATCTGAAGACCTGAATCCCGGATATAATCAGGTTTTGCGGGAGCTTCTTCAGTTCATCGTGCAGTTTTTACAACACCATACAATGAAATTATAGATTCTCACAGGCACAGCAAGTGGTTTTAGAAGATGGCATTGATCTAGTAGGCACAACAGAAACCACAACACCCAGAACTGGACACAGTATTTGAGTGGTACTATTACTTCCCTTGATCTGGACACTAGACTTCAGTTGATGCCGCCTAAAATTGCATTAGCCATTTTTGCTGCTGCATCATACTGTGCCGCCCTGCTCCATCCACCATGACAGAGAAGTGCTGCCTCCACCGGCAGCAATTTTGGGTGAGATTTTGCCAATTCTGTGTGAGCAGAGGAAGACAGTCAAGATCAGGGGTAGGCAAACTAAGGCCAGGGAACCAGATCCGGCCCAATCGCCTTCTAAATCCGGCCCGCGGACTGTCCAGGAATCAGTGTGTTTTCACATGAGTAGAATGTGTCCTTTTATTGAAAATGCATCTCTGGGGTATTTGTGGGGCCTGCCTGGTGTTTTTACATGAGTAGAATGTGTGCTTTTAATTAAAATGCATCTCTGGGTTATTTGTGGGGCATAGGAATTTGTTCATTATTTTTTTCAAAATATAGTCCGGGGCCCCCACAAGGTCTGAGGGATAGGGGATCGGCCCCCTGCTGAAAAAGTTTGCTGACCCCTGGTCAAGATGATCAAGGGGTCTGGAAACCAAGCCCTATGAGGAACAGTTGAGGGAGCTGGGTATGTTTAGCCTGGAAAAGAGGAGACTGAGAGGAGATATGATATCCATCTTCCAATATCTCAAGAGCTGTCTCATGGAGGAGGGAGCTTGCTTGCTTTCTCCTGATCTGGAAGGTAGGACTCGAACCAATGGCTTCAAGTTGCAAGAAAGGGTACTAAACATACAGAAAAGCTTTCTGAGAGGAAAAGCTGTTTGCCAGTCTCCCTCGGGAGGTAGTGGACTCTCCTTCCTTGGAGGTTTTTAAGCAGAGGTTTTTGGATGGCCATCTGTGCTGGATGCTCTAGCTGAGTTTACTGCATGGCAGGGGGTTGGGCTAGATGACCCCTTGGTGTCCCTTCAAACTCTAAGATGCTATGATTCTAGTAACATTTTTTTAACAAAGGAGGAACCAAACAGGCTCATATAGATATGTATAAACCATTCCAGTTTTTACACCCTGCTGTTCAGGGTGTGCAAAAGGCTAACCGTGAGTGGTGCTTTATTGATCACATTATTATTTTGCAAGTGCATAATGTGATGCTAACAAACATATTTTTACAAAGCAGATTTTTTAAAAGAGTGTTTTGCATTTATAAAGCAAGGGTGCCCTCTACTGCTGCAGTTGTGTTTTACTAAAACTCCCTTTTTTTCTCACAGTCCTGAACCCACTTACAAGGGTAAAAATCATGTGTATTTCACAACAGCAACTGTTTCTGCAACTGAATTATGAGAGATCATAGATAAATATGAAATAATAATGAAATGTATCTTTTTAATTTTAATGGAATTTCAATGTGATGCTGTGATTACCTTTTAAACAAAAAAAAATTCACTGATACTTAATGTGAAAAACTGAAATTGTTCCATTGTGGATTTTAATTATGTGCTGTTATCTTTTCGTATTTTATACTTGTAAACCGCTTTGAGATAAGAGCCGGCGGGGGCGGGGTCTTCAAGGCCACTGTCCAATAAGAAGCGTCCTTCCAAGAAGTCCTAGCAAGGCGGGAGCTTTGTTTATTCCCCGCCGGCTGATAGGGCGACGGCAAAGGAGCGCTAGAAAAAAGGGCCAATCCCCGTTCTCGGCTCCGGCGCGAGCTATCTCTTTCGAAACCGTTGGCGGCCGGCGGCGGTTTGTTTGTTTTTGCAGCAGAGAGGATGGCGCGAGTCCGCGCAGCTGAGGTGAGGAGAGGCTGTATCCTAGCAACGCAGGAGAGCGGGAGGGGGAACTGCCAATCCTGCGCCGTTTTCTGTATTTTGGGCGGGAAAAGGGGACTTTGCCCCCACCTCGTTCTCCTGTGACGGACTGAGCGCGGGGCGAATGGGATCCCTTTCTTCTCAGCCTCTCCCCGCCTCCCTTTACCAATCCCGTTTTTCCACGCCGACCGCCTTAGAGAGTTCCTCTGAGCACGTGCAGAGTGAATTCCCCTCACATTGAAGATTAAGGGGGATGGGGAGGGAAAAGGGACAGAAGGCAAAAATTGTTCAGTGTTAATGCGCCCCTCACAGGCTTGTGGGACCTATTTATTTATTTATATTATTTATGACATTTTTTCGGTCGCTTTATATTGTCCAAGGCGACCCAAAGTGATTTGCAAGTAAACAGAGAAACAAAAACCCACGTAAGGGACCTAAAAACCAAATCGTGGTGCGTTAAAAGCACCCTACCCAATTTATAATTGGGTACAGATGGGCGGGGTACAAATAATAAATTATTATTATATATAAGATTGTAACTCTCAAGACCCACAAATTATTGGCGCTTCTAGGAAAGCAGAAACTAAGGGGGTGCCCAAGGCATGACCTCCAGGAGGATGGTGACCAAAAAAACAAAACCCCTCTGGTAAAGGGATTAATTTCTGCTTTAACCATTTCTGCGGGAACCGCTATTATTATTCATTGTTGTTATTGTAGCGTTTTCTATTGTGCTCTCGGGTAGAATTCTCCAGGGATGTAAAAGAGCAAACCCACAAAAAACAATTAAAGCATTTAATATTAAAGTCAGGGTTGGGGTAGTGATTAAATGCACGATATGCAGCTGCTCAGTTTTATATTTCATCAACACAATCCACTCCATGCCTTCAACACAGATTTATGGCTCGTGCAGGAGGAGTAATCAGGGAAAATACTCAATTCCCCCAAATAATAATAATAATAATAATAATGCATACAAAGGTGGAAAGTGGGAGACCCAAGGAGCTTTATTACTTTCCTGTCAAAGTCAGGGAAGTGATCTAGCGAAGGCTGACAGGATAGCTCATTCCATTATCTTAACCCCATCATCCATTAATTAGCCTTAAGCATGTTGGTTATATATGAGGCTGGATATATCCCACAGCTCTTGCCTTCCCAGCCCTTCGTGGCCTCGTCTCTCCACTCATATCCCATTGCAACCCCACCAGTTACATTTGGAGGGTGGCCACTTACGCAATGCCAAAAAAAGAGAGGAGGACTCGCGTAACATTTGCACATGGCCATTTAAATGTACAGTTGCAACACCTGAAAGTCGACAGTATAATTAAATGGAGAAACTGTAACCTTTTATCCTAGTGGGGGTAAACTGGGTGAGTGACCCAAGGAACCTGTTCGTTCTGCTGTCCAGCTGTCTGCAACTTCAAGGCACATGGTGATCTTCCTTCTTAGGGTTCTTATCTTTACCAGGCATGGCCAAACTTGGCCCTCCAGCTGTTTTGGGACTACAGTTCCCATCATCCCTGACCACTGGTCCTGTTAGCTAGGGATGATGGGAGTTGTAGTCCCAAAACAGCTGGAGGGCCGAGTTTGGCATGCCTGCTTTAAAGCAAACAGCGCTTCATATATTATTATTATTATTAATTAATTAATTAATTAATTAATTGAATTTCTTAATTGCTTTAGCCCAGGGCAACCCAAGTGACTTACAACCAAGCAGGCAATAAACCCCACATAGATACATTAAAATCGATATAGAGGACAGTCCTCTGTAAAGTAGACCCCATGGCCACCCTAAATCTTTGTTGCATCACCCTCTGATGCCTGAAGATCTCCTGCTCCCTGAAACGACTCTGCCCATTTCCTCTTGCTGCTCAATGGGCCTGGAACTGCCTCACCCACCACCCTGTGATGACACTGTGTCCTTATTTTAAACTTAAATGCTGGAGGACATGTCACTAATCTAAATGTCACAATAAAGGGAGATATGTGTAAAAAAAAAAAAAAGCAATTCTGGTCAAGGCATTTAGAAACACCAACAACTGGACAGGTTGCAACCCTAATTTTAGTGGATTGGCAGCCAGTTATCTATAGCCTTTCATGATACATTTCCTGGCCAGTAAGAATGAACAATAGTCATGGAGCAGCTATACAGGTATCAACAATTTATTAGACGTGTGGGAAGGAGATGTTGATTTGTACCCCGAGGTGTTGTGTGTGCAGTAAGTGGGGCTGATGGTGTAAAATGCTGCAATGCAGGCAAACGAGTTTGACTCATCGGACGAAGAACCCTCGGAGGAAGAACAGGTACCCTTTCAAGTATCCTGGTAGGTCCAAATTTCCTCAGGGGATCCCTTCCAGAATTCCTTTGGAGCAGCTTAGTATTCTGGCCACTAGCCACGTTTCATAGCTTTCTTAATTTTCTTCATATGGGGTGTTAGGGGAGGGGTAGTTGTGCTCATTCTGGGGCAGTTTGTCCACCTTTGGTCCCTTCCACCCTGCATTCGGCTCTCACCTGTGGCTCCTGGAAACTGTCAGTATGCGACAGCAGCCACACACCAGGAACAGCTTCGATTAGGTGACGGTAGCCGATGGGTCTCAAACCCATGATGAGTTAGGGACTTCCCCTGCATGTGAAGACAGGCTCTGGCAGATTGAGTGGACGAGACCAAGAGTGGGTTTCTGCACATGCTGCAGAGGAAAGTGAGGGGCAGATGGGGTTCATTAATCTGTGAAAGTAGCCCATATAAGAGAAGGAAAACACATCCTAAACCTCTGCTGCCTTCCGGAATACAGTCATACACCATGTTTCGGCCGCTGCGGGTTACGTCTTTTCGGGTTGCGCTCCGTGCCGATCCCGGAAGTACCGGAACGGGTTACATCCGGGTTTCGGCGCTTTGCACATGCGCAGAAGCGCCAAATTGCGTCACACGCTTGTGCAGACGCGGCGCTGCAGGATACGAATGCTGCAGGTTGTGGACGTGCCTCCGTCACGGATTACGTCCGTAACCCGAGCGTCCACTGTATATTTGGGAGAAGAAAAGGCTAAGGAGTAAACCCTACACAAATCCGGAGTGGAGCCCCTAAGACAGTAGGATGGTACCTTGTATGCCTCCTTCCAGCAACTCCTGCAGCCAAGCTGGTGCCAAACATTTTGCTCTGTTTTCCTTTGGACCACATCAGTGAGTCGGGGGGGGGGGTCTTGTCATCTGGGCAGCTCAGGACCTCCATACACACTGCCCAGGCCTGCACCTCAGAGAGGACACTTCGGTGCTGCTAATGAATTCACCCTGAGGCACACACCATTGTCTCTTGAGACAGACAGGTGCCAACAACAAGTTTGTACTATTTGAAACTTCTGAGCTGTCTTCAAGGGCACTTCCACAATAACGCATTGCAGTAATACAATCAGAACATTGTATGAGCGTAGATGGACTGTCACTTGACTATTTTTGTCCAAAAGTAGCCACAGGTGGTGAACTGGCCATAGCTGATAAAAGGCATTCTGTGCTACAAAGGACACTTGTGCTTTAGTGATGGTGCTGAATCTAGAAGAAACCCCTACACTCTGAACCTGCCTTCTCAAGGGGCATGGATAACCTACCGTTACCCACAATTCACCTGGATGGCTGCACAAGGTTCCCCACTTCCAAAATTATTTCACACTAATTGATCAGCCACAACCTTGTAATTTCCAGATTGTGTTAAACACATCTTCTTATATACCCCTATGTTTTGCAACTTGAATATCCTTCCACAGGTCAGGATCATAAATCCTTTCACTGTCTGTAACCATCTGAAGAATCTCTGAGGGCCTTTCCAGACTAGTCTTTTTTATTGTGGGTGTGTTCTGCAACATGTTCTTTGCACAATAATAGTGCATGGGGTGGGTTGTTCTGCTTTAGCTTGTTCTGTGGTGCTTCCTCAATTTGTTGGTGGCATTCATCTGTCTCGGGAGACAATGGAGGAGTGCACCTTTGAGGGTGAAGTCAAATGGTTGGAGAATTACAGCACCTGCTATGGCTGTAGAAACTGATGCAGGAGAGACATGTTTTGTTGCAACTGGGGCATATGAAAGCATCCGGTTGCACTGCTGCAGATGCAGCATGGCGTTTCTTCTCGCAGCATTCCTCTCCGCGGTCATTCCTCCTCATCAACCTGGCTTCCCCAATCCTTCCACATTATTGCACAACAATACTGGGACAAAGATCAACTAAAACGTTTGGGATATAAAACGTTACAGGATGTTGTGTGATATGCACTGGCTGGAAATGAAGCATTGTGACTGCCCCCAGAACTGTTGCAGGCTCAAAAAGTGTTGAAAATGGGGTCACATGTAACCACCCCGCTAGCATCATGAACACAAACTATGCAAGTGCATAGTGAGCTAGATTTTAAACTCTTCTCCTGCTGACGGTGTACCACACCTGTACTGTAGTTGTAAAGAGAACTTGCCGATTGCAAATTTAAATGCCATTGTAAAGGTTTTTAACTTTCTTTCTTTCTGTAGGTTAGCCCTATCACCAACCTATTCCCAATTTCTGGGAATTTGCTCACTACCAGGTATGCAATAACAGCTTAAAAACTTATTTAAAAGCTCATTCGTTAGGGGGGGGGATCTTAACTTACCCCACATTAATCTGCCTATGTCACTACATGCGAGGTAAAATGAAATATAACTGAATAAGGTGGTCTGTTGGTGGTAAATAGACATAGATGTCTTGTATTTAACAAATACTTGTTATATTTCTAGCAGTACTTGATATGTTCTTTTATTGCATCCACACTGCATCATTTTAGGTTGCCGATTCAAAAGTATTAGAAGAAGCCTTCAGAAAGATATAGGTAATTATATATCAGTGCCCTGGGGATCTTTCAGCCTTCCTTCAATGCCTGTTTGCTCCATGTTTCCCATTTCTTATGCCTTGCAACTGGCATAGGATTCTGGGATAAGCATTTTTGGTTTTCTTATTTTTCTTTATTCCCTTCTTTGTGTAACATCTTTTCTGATAAAGGGTTCCAGAAGAGACATTTCTTCCTCCCTCTCACTTGAGAGAATAGCTCTTAAGATGGCATATGCCACCTGCAGTTTGTATAACATTATTGTTTTAAGAATAATTTAAGATTTTTATTTTAAATGAATTTTTACATTTTAATTTTTAAAAATTTACAATTAAAAAATGATGCAAACATTTTAAGAATTTAGTGTCTTAATTGGGACACCTTTTTATTGATCTTTTTTTATTAGTTAATCAATAAATTATTAAATGTTGCTGCTCCACTTGGAACATTTATTTTCCTTGTATCCTGAGCCGAGCACTAATTCCACCCTGCCAGAGTATCAAATTCCAGGGCAGTGCTGCAATTTCAGTTGCTAAAATTAGGCGAGCTTTATGCCTAGTACCCGTGGTTTGCCTAATAATCAGGTCATGGAACACCCAGATTCCTTGTTGTAAAGTCAATTTGAATTGTTTTCTGAGTTAGGATTCACAAGGCTTGTATGGTTTTGTGTAGCATTTTAACAAGGCAAACAGCTTCGTTCCTTTGCAGATGAACTGAAGAGCTACGGGGTGCAGGATGTTTTTGTCCTCTGTACCAGAGGAGAGCTGTCAAAGTACCGTGTCCCACACCTCCTAGAGGCATATCAGAGCCAAGGGATTGCTGTGCACCATCACCCTATACCTGATGGAGACACTCCAGACATAGCCAAATGTTGCCTGATTCTAAAGGAACTGAGGAGCTGCCTCCAATGCGACCGGAAAACCTTAATACAGTGAGTTCCAGTGCGCCATGTCCTTTGTCCTCTCTCCACAAGATGGTCACAACCTGCATACATCCACCTGAGTTTTCTGCTAACACCACAGTTCAGAAATTTGCCTCCCAGCTTCTGCCCCCCCCCTTGAATGTTGCCACCATTCCCGTGTAGGTGGGACAAAATAAAATGCAGATGTGCCGCATCCTAGAGAACCTTCCTAAATCAAGAAAATCCTGAATGCTTTAGGGGAAAGTGGGAGAAGAGCAGTGAGCTTGCGAAGTCAGGATGAGAAGGAAGATGTGTGCCATTCCCAAGATTTGATTGTAGACTCTTAGTAATTATATTTTATCCTGCCTTTGCTCTAAGAAGCTTAAAGGCAGCATTCAAAAGATTTCCAGCACTCTCCCATGCGGCACCAAGATTCGCTTAGCTTAAAAAAAAATGGTGCCACAGAGAAGCTTCTGTCCTATGCAACAATAAGGGTTCATTATATGAAAACCGGAGAGCCCTTATACACAGTCATCGTAGGCTAGGACTGCATTTTTGAAGGGGAGCTCAAGAAACACAGAGCTACATGGAGCCCTGAACAAGCCTATGTCAGGGCAGCTTTCCCCAACCTGACACTGATAAAAGTCAAATGCCCAAACATCTGAACGGTACCAGGTTTGGGGTGGCTGTGTTGAGAGGTACTCCTTACCTCTCAATATCAGATTGGAAACCTTTTTCTGGAACAAGACAGAGCTGGTTCATTGTGACTCTTGATACTATCACAATGTACTTGTTCTGTTTTTGGAAGAAAAAAATGCCCAATCCTTTTTTCCCCCTTTCAGCTGTTATGGAGGGCTTGGAAGATCCTGTCTCAGTAAGTAAATACTTTTTTTAAAGCATTATTTGGTTTAATATTGGCATTTTCCTGCATAAATCCATCTGATCGTGAACCTATGTCCTCTAGCATGTTACACAATTTTCTCCACCAGTAGTCTCAGATTCATCTTTGCAGTAAAAGGCAGAAGCTCTTCACAGGTGAGTTGGAGGAATTCTCCATGCCTTCTACTCCCTAGGTATAACAACAACTCGGGAAGAAGAGCATCACTGGCAGACCGCAAATTTTTTCCTGTAAGTTGTGAGAACTATTAATCTTTTATTTTTATTATTATTACTGAGGTGCCCATGAAGAGCCAAGATGGGCAATAAAAAGAGGAAAGTGGAACTTCCTTGCAAGACCTGTGTCATGATGAACAGTATGAGATTGGAGCTGGAAGTCCTTGCTTTAAAGCTCAAAGATTGTTGTGGCACCTGAAATACTCACAGATGTATTATGGCAGAAGCTTTCATGAACAGTTATTCTCAGCTGGCAGGTTATATACCCATTGGGGACAAAGGTCATGAAATGCAGAAGGTATAATATGATATTTCTGTGCTGCCCTGTTGCTCAGCTGTGACTTCCCTGGGGTTCCTTAAGCAAGCCACTCTCTTAGCTTTAGCCTCAACAAGTGTAATGAATGCTTCACAAGAGAATGTGCTCTGAGCATGTACAGCAGGAATGGAGAACTTACAGCTCTCTAGATGTTGGGACTACAACTCCCTTCATTCCTAACAATTGGTGACATCTGGAGAGCCAGATGTTGCTCATCCTTCACATGCAGCACAATCCCTGGCATATATAATCGGAAGTAATCTCCCCTGAGTTCAGTTGGACTTACTCCCAGGTAAATGCATATAGGATTTGCAATCTTAAAGATATTAATGTGAAGTTACAGGGAACCAGACAAGAGGGCGCCTGCCCTGTGGAATGCCCTCCCATCAGATGAAAAGGAGATAAACAACTACAGTACATGACTATTAGAAGACATCTAAAGGCAGCCCTGTATAAGGAAGTTTAAAATGTTTGATGCCTCACTGTGTTTTTATATTTTGGATGCTGCCCAGAGTGGCTGGGGCAATCCAGGCAGATGGGTGGGGTACAAATTATAACATCCTCCTCATCATCACTATTATTATTATTATTATTATTATTATTATTATTCACTCAGGCTTTCAAGCAGGTTCTGCCTCCTCACTAAATACTACTTGTTTCCTTAAGCAGGAAATCTCTTGGGTTTTTTCTTTTTTTTACAGTAGCAGCTTGTCTCCTGCTTCAGATATCTGACACAGTAGGACCACAGCAGGCCATAGACAGCCTGCGAGACTTGAGAGGTTCAGGAGCTATACAAACCATAAAGGTATGAGGGAAGACCATGATGGGCCTGCTTGGTAGTGGGAGGACAAGTTAAAGGGCAACAGCTGACTAAAGGCAGTGTTTGGGACTGAAAATCTCTCCTGGCTTTCTAAGAGTTAAAGCAGGATATCGTGCTGCTGGTGACAGCATCCATAATTCACCATTTCTGCTCTTGACCACAAGGCCATACCAGAATCCTGCATTGCCCTTACAGAAAACCGCTCAGACATGTGCTTTCTAGGCATGAGACAAGCGAAAGTGTGGATAAGCCCTGAATATTTACAGAGCATTATTATTATTGGATGGAATTCAACATTGTGCTCTTCCAGTCATTCCATCTGTGCAAGCCTTGCAGCTTGCCAAATGGAACAATCCCCCCTTTCCTATCCTCCCCCATGTGCTGTTCTGTGGGATGTTCTCTGGACCCCCTTGAAGCCAATTTCAGGGGGAGGAGAGGGCAGGAAATCCCTGTTGCACAAGTGGAAGTGCCAGGCTTCTGCTGATGGTGCTGGTTTAGTGAATCCTACCCAGGATCTCCCATTGTCCTCTTATTCAGGGAGCTTGCCATTTAATGGACTGCAAAAATCAAGGACATGTGAGCAGGCAGATTAGGAGGATCCTGGGCCTGGTCTCTCTAAGCAAGTTCAGCTGGGAGGGAGGAGAAATTGAAAGATACTCTAGGAACCTGCACTCCCAACAGACAATACTTTGTAGAACCTGAGAAAGGAAGAGGATCTGCTTGACAGATTGCGAAAAAGTGGATTGGTAGGGAGTCAGGAGTACTTCCTTTGGCCTTCAGAAATCTGTTCTCACAACCACCTATCCCAACCGTCCTCTACTCGTTTTCGCATCTGTGATTAGAGAACAGGTACTGCAGCTGATCCACCCTGCTTTCCCTTGCAGCAATACAACTACCTGCATGATTTTCAAGAGACTCTGGCTGTCCATCTAGCAACAGAAGGTGCAACAGCAAGATCAGTATCACGATAAACAGCGGCAGTGGAATTGAGCTGCTTCTTACATGACCACGCTGCATTGCCTTTGCTTTGTGCATGCAGGTGAAAATGCACCTGTCTCCAACGTCTCATTAGAACTTAACAGTAATTAGTCAAGTTATCCTGGCACTATCTCCCTGGCAAGCTGTCTGATGCAAAATACAAAAAATGTAAGCCGTGAGGGTTCTCTGTGAGCAAGAGCAATACTGTGATGTTTTCACAGCATAAATTCACGTTTTAAAGAGCACATTTGTCGATGGATTCATGAAACGTAACATTCTCAATATGTGGTTGAATTCACAATAAATATGATTAGTATCAAACCTTCTGTTCATATTTTTAACTCTCCATCCCACGTCTTATTTTCTGTGCTTTGGTGGGACATGTGTGTTTGTTCTCTGTTCTTGCATCTCTCTGGTTTGTGGGAAGCCCTACAGAAGAAAACAGAATCTGGCATTTTTAAACTTTAGGGTGCGTCGAAAGGTTTCCTGCTAAGTTATGTCCTAGGACACACCTGCAACAGCTGGCATTCTGCATGATGTCTTTAACATGGGCTGCCTTTCCAAATGTGTCTCTCCCATGAGGTTTGAACAAATATTGCACAAAATACTGCCCCTGCAAACTTGCCCCTTACTTTCCTGTTCACTTCTCTAGAAACCTATGGGCTGTTCCCGTAACTGCTAGAAAACAGTGTGTATTAAAGTGATTGTCCAGCAATCTTGCATCATTGCCCAGTGATCTCCTATCCTGAAATAATTTATTGCTATGGAGGCTTTCTAAAAACCAGCTGGTACCTGTCAAACCAGAAGTACCTCCTGTTCCATTTGAATTTTCCCGTCTGAAATCATCAAAGCCAATATTGATCTATTGGTTGTAGCCAGCCATATCAAAGGTAAGCTTAGGCAGCAATCCTCGTTGATGTTAACTTGGGTGGGCTGCTTGTTTAGAGCCTTTGGAAGGCTCTGTTAGAAGTGGAAATGTTTTTCCCCCCTTTGTTTCAACCTCAGATACCTACATATGCAGGTCAGACTGTGTATCCATCTGGTCCACTGCTGTCTACTCTGACTGGCAGTCAATCTCAAGGGTCTCAAGAGTTCTTTCCCATCAACTGCTATCGGTATCTGATCTTCAAAAACAACAACAAACCAACACAGTAAAAAAAAAAAAAAACCCAGGAGGTATCAGAGCTAAGGAGCAGTTATCTCTATCCCATGTTTATGGGATGCTTGTATATTATAAAGAGATTCACACCTCTCTGCAGCGTTTCTTCAGTTTCTCCTACACTCGCATCCTAGTACCTTATATGTAAAAAAAGGACCACAAAGTAAGCTTTGAATGAAAAGTCGACATCGTATTTTAAGAGAGGCAGAGGCAGTTTGGTGACAGCACCAGTATCTTATAAACAAATTTAATGTTTCTCTCCTAGAGAAAGTTGTAGAAAATAAATACTATGCACACATCATGGGCAAAAACCTCGTTTGCTGTCTTAAAAGCACACGTACTTAAAGGAGCTAGTGCTGCTGCCAACTGTATAAAGATCATGTAAAACAGCAGTCACAACACAGAAAGTAATAGGTAATCTTTTCTATGTGAACATACTGCTATGGACACTGCATGCCATTAAAGCTATGGCAGGCACAATTTCAGATCCTTCAGCAAATACTAAAGCTAGAGATGCAGGATCAAGTGAACATAATCTACCCAAGCATGTGACACTTGTCGCCAATAGATAATGATGGTTTTGAATATGCCAAATGAGATGAATACCTATTTTTAAAACTGCACAGCTGTCAGAATAAGGACTTGCAGCTTCTTGGCATCCTGGTGCACTGAATTCATTTTAAAATCAAATTTCATAGCTGTACAATGCAATCAGAAAATGTTTTACAGGATCTTGAAAACTTAGAATATGAGGCGAGGACTGGCTGAAATTTCGTCATTTCCATTCCTATTTCACCCACCCCTATGGACTTAGGTCGGCAATGCTCATGGCTGTCTTCCTAGGACCTATAATAGGTATCAAACTGGCCTGTTTGTGAATAAAAAGCAGCTCCGTTGTGCTTGAAGTCCTTTGTTCCAAGGAGCATGAACCTCTCAGCAGCTCTTGCAGCAGAGTTGACTTCCACCAGCAGTGGGCATGAGATGTTCCACAGAAGGAGTGACCAGTTTCAGTCTGGTGTCATTGACTTCCCCTCTAAAGATCCAAAGTGTTTTGCTTTACAAACCAAGCATCCATACTTGGAATCTCTTACAGAGTGAAAGCCTAGCTTGTCCCTGCTCCTGCCTAAGAACAGAGGCAGTGTTTTCCAGGATCAGGCCAGAAGACTGGCTTTGCAAGAATCCATTAGAAGTTGACCTGCTGCCCCCTGAAGGACATTGGTCTAGCTTCTAATCACCTTTGCTCTAAAGGCAGCCCTGCTGTTTAGCACAAGGTGTCCTTTTTCAAGCTGTCGCTTTACCTTTACAACTGGAACAGTATTACCTAGTAGCGGCTGGCTAAAGTCAGCAGTTCCAAAGCACTTTGAAAAAGCCAAAGCAGTAGAAGAAAATAAAAGTTTTATCCGTCTTTGAAGTTTTTATTGTATTGCACTAAGGAACAGCAGGGATATTCACCCAAACTCGTTGAACAAGTGTCTCAAATTGTATGCAATTCTACCTGCAAACTCACAAACTATTTGTATTACCACGCTTGACCCAGGTTGTATGGTAATTTGAGACCGCTACACAAGGTATTTTCTTTTTTATAGGGTGGTTTTAATATGTACTCTTCACCGGTAATTCCCTCTTCCCCTACCATATCCACTTAGCGTAGAAAATTAAAGCAAGGGGCATTCACTGTTTGCCGTAAATATGGGAAGTTTGAGCCATGCACATTATAGGGAGGTAATATCCAAACAGTAAAAAATAGAACTACAATTCTTCCTGCAGTTGTAGTCATGTATTCATCTATAAGACACACAGAGGTTACCTAAGAAATAACATACAGAAAAGCATTCAGTCTTTCAGGAGCACTTGGTACCTACAGGTGACAGCTAGATGGCAGTCCACAACCCAAATGATCCACTACGAAGTCAATTGAACAAAAACAAAATTCTATTATACTAAGGACAGCAATTAATACTATTATAATTGAGGGAATGAGCTGTTCCTTATGGAGTGCAGGGTCAAAACTGTCCAAAGCCAGAGGTAACCGCTTTACATTAATTTATATGTGATTTTCATCACTTTAAACATCCCAGTAAAATTTAGAAAATGAAAACATCTTTCCATGAGTATTAAAGTATGGGCACAATTTAAAGGGGCAGGAGAAGATGTAGTAGTCGTCTTTCCCCCCAACCAGTTGCAACTGTGATCGTCAGATTCCGTAGCTAAATCTTGATACTAGATTCTTCTTTGAAAACAATCCTTTCGTCTTGTGGCTTTTCTGCATGCACTTCGCTGGAACCAAGTCCGCTGGACGCCATCTTTTAAGAGCTCACCAAGACATAAATCATGCTGTTGGAAGAAGGATAAACAGAATAATATATACATATCTATTAAATTCAGCAGAAATATTTCTGCTTTGTTGCATACTTCTGTGTTAAGCCTTTACCACTGAGCTCATTATGTACCACCATAAGCCAGAGCCAGATACTCACTAGTGCGACCACAAGGGAAGTAGATATGTGCACACAGTTGTTACTGCTGCTGGCACTCACTCTTATTATAAACGGAGTGCTTGCAGTGGTTATTTACTGCCTGGTGCCCGCAACACAAAAACATGCATATCCCCCAGTAAAAGCATCACAGACATTTACAACTTGGTGCCTCTGGTTGGCAAACTTGTCTCTTTTGCCGGGGTCTAGCACAGTTCTAATAGACAATCTCAAGTGGCAGTAGCAAAAACATGCTTTTCTGGCAATTTAAGCAACAGCTGTGCACAACTTTACTTTGCTTACCTTTTAAAGCAACAAAATATCTGAAGAGCATGGCATTTTTTTAAAGAAAGAAGTTTTGTACAACACAAAATCCACGTCAGATAGCAACTTCATAAAATGCATCTAAATGGTAGGGATTTGCTTTCTAGTTAAGAGCTGCTTTGCCTTTTAGGATCTAGTGGCAAGGCCCTGTTCCAGGCTGCAGCTTATCAAGAGGCATCTCTCATGCAGTCTCTGGGCAAGGCCTTCTCAGTCACACTAATCCAATTATGGAACTCCACCCGCCCCCTGCTGAAAAGGAAGCAGGTCATGAGATGAATTCTGGATAACCTTGAGACACATATGAGATGCCTGGGCTTTTAGTAATTTTTTAAAACCCAACTATTGATACTTAATAACAAATTCTGTATAAAGCTTATCTTAACTTTCCTAAATCGTCAACCACCTTGAGTTGCTGGAAAGACAGTATGAAAAGTTCTGCAACAAATAAAAATGAAGTTTGTGACTTACCCATATAGGTAGTAAAAAAAAGATAGAAGGTAAAATGCTAGTTTGCACCATCCTTCCTTCTGGCAATATGCTAAAATATCTGCGTTCATGATGGTTGTAGGATCATAGAGTCCTGGGCCGCTCATTACAGGCCTGCTCATATACCTGGAAAAACGAATTTGCATTTTTAAAAGGTACAAGAAAAGAAATTTTGGTATTCAGACATTCAGCAATGAGAAGAAATAAAAATGCAGCTGCATTCATGGAATTGGAAGATCTCTCTTCACCTCCTTCCACCTTTCAAGGTTTCCGACTTATCAAAATGTATTGCTTTATTAGACTTGCATTCCAGCTTTCCTCCAGTATGGAGCCCAAGGCAGCTTATAAGGAGCCTAAGCCTAAAGGAATTGCACCAGTTTAGTGAAGTGCATGACAAAATCCAACCTAACCAAAACATTCCCTGTGATCCACTGCAATGCTGACATATCCAGATCACACTGAAGGAGTGTTTCAGCTTCAACAACTATGTACTGACCTGATTCCTCTGATCTTGACTTGTTTTTGTTATTGGTTTCACAGTGAAAAATAAAATGTCCCTTGCAATGATTTCATGAAGCAAGATGTTTGGGGCCAAAGAAGCAAGATACTAACAGTATATATACTGCATTCATCCGCAACAGCTAGGTACAACATACCTATGATTACTAGAGAGTGGGGACAAGCAGCAGACGGGTGTTATCTCCCATCCTGCTCTGCATCCAACTTGCCTACTGTTGCAGAGCACTGGACTAGACGAATTCTTGGGCAGCTCTTTACACATTTATAAAGGTGAAAGCAGGCTCAAGGCAGAAGTACAGAGTTTATCTTCTTAAGTTAAGGCCTTACCCATTTGCTTTAAGTATCAGAAAAAGGAATCTCCCTCTACTTTGCAAACAGAAGTCATGGAAATGGCAGAGAACCATGTAGGACACTGAAGATTTAATTTAGATCCAAGTTTGCCTCCTTTTCTGATTTCCTTTCTCCCAGCAATAAGAGGTGGAAACTTGTTTTGCTTTAGATTAAGGCCAAGACTTCCAGAGGCCAGTCGATGTGCAACATACACACTGAACAGCTTTGGCTGTTGTATTATTCATTCTTCGACAATCGTACGTGAAAAAAGCTTCAGTTGCATTGTTAACCCCATTTCTCCGCAGGCTTAATTTCCACAGGAAGTCTACATCTAACCATACAGTAAGAAGTGTGTTTCCATGAATATATTGAGACTGAACCATGCCCAGCATTACCTCCAAATATGGTAAGCCAACAACGGCATATTGAGACCCAGCGTGAGCCATTCTGTTGCACACAGAAACATAACACAGAAGAAAGCGTGGATGAGGTACTCCGGAAGCACAAGCTGCAAAGGAAGACACACAAGTCAAGGCAGTTCTGCTTCCACATTTAGTGTATTTTACTTGCGTTATGGTGACAGGGGGTGTACTGCGTCAAAAGAAAAAGAAAGAGGCAATATGCAAAGCCAGCATTAGACAAGAAAAGCCAACATAATAGTTTCAACGTACTGGGTCATGAGTGTGTAAAACGTGCAAACGATACTTAGTACAATTTGCATAAAACTGGTCGCTGCTCACATTGAATACCATTTATACAATCTGCGGTATGAGAATAAAAGGCAAGTTTGCATATTTTGGAGAGGGTCATCGCTTAAATTGAGGACTCGTATATATTTTCCATTTTACAACTTACATCCCAGGGAAAGTTAGATTTTCCACAGGCAATGCCCATCTGCCTTCATATTAGACTAGCAGATGGCCTTACAGCAACCCTCCAAATGATTTCTGCTTACATCTAGTGAGCTACATCCAAACCACAATTTACAGGTGGGATTTCAGCTACCTAACCAGGTGCCCTCCAACTGTTTGAGGTAACGCCCATCAACCCAATTGTCGGGAATGGTGAAAACTGTGCAAGTCTACACATACAGCAAAAGAGGAGGATGTTTGGTATTTCATTTATATTTTATTTGGGGTGGACACAGAGATCTCAAGTCTTGCCCACTGCATTGTTTAATCAAGTAAGATGGACACTCATTCTACTAAGTTTTATTTCCTTGAAATTCATCAATGAACTTCTCCCTTCAAAATCAATTTAGCAGATTTAAAAGCAATTCTGAGCTCTGTTTGCTTTCTGCACTCTGTGGTTTTAGAAAATTTCACTTTCAGGCTCCCACAGTTACATCTACAAATTATGAGGACTAGAAACTTACATAAAATCCTGAGAATTTCTGTATTCAAACCAAGACTCAACAACTGCACAGTTCCTTGCTAACCTTCTATTGCTCCATTTGTACAAATTTTGGATGTCCCAAACTACAGTATTCAGATGAAGCTGTGTACTACTGGTTGTCTAAATCCTGGAACTCTATAGTGCTGTGTATGTTATAAACCAAATGTTTTCTTTAAAAAGCATTTTTTTTCTTTACAAATAATTGTGCAGAGATAGGACCAATACTCTAATACGGTATAAACAATGTACACAAATATAAACAGCACAAATCCTGCTGTGCAGAAGGGAACAAACAGTGCCTAGAATCAACTTACTGTATATTCTTGCGTATAAGACTACTTTTTAACCCAGGAAAATCTTCTCAAAAGTCGGGGGTCGTCTTATACGCTGGGTCGTATTTCTTATATGGCGAGTATATCCCAAACTCTATATTTTAACTGGAAAAGTTGGGGGTCGTCTTATATGCGCAGTCGTCTTATACGCCGGAATATACGGTACATTTCTTACGTTCTATGAAAAGCAATTTACCTTTCTAATATATTCACTTCTTAACCATCATGCTTTCCAGTGAAAACATGCGAAGACGGTGTACTCTGTTTATATGGGAGCCTGTTATCAATGACAGCAGTTTGTAGCCAACAAAAACTGGAAACCATCAACCACAGATGGTAACAGAAACTGCTGTTGATCTGATATTCCTCACTCTGTCTGAGCTTGCAGTCATTGTTGTATCCAGTATGAAAGGAGGAAGCGCTGCAGTTAACACAGACTATTCAAATCTGCATGTCCCCAAATACAGGTTGAGATTACAGCTGTGTGTCTGCTAAGCAATAGGAGACCTAAACATGAAAGTTATTACAAGCATTCAGCCACAAAGCATTAAAAACTAGGGACGTCCAACTCCCAATAGACTGCAATCTATTTACAGTATAAAAAAAACTGGCAGTGGTCTACCCAAAGTTGTGGAGCTTTTTTTAGGAAGCCAAAGCTGGGGTGTTTGTGGCTTTTTGCTTTTTTGTAAGGAGATCACTGAGGGGCCAGAGATCAACCAGGATCTACCAGGAACACCCCGCGATCTACCAGTAGATCACGATCTACCTGTTGGACATGCCTGAACTAGAGCTTGTGGCTAAAATTATTCTCAACTTGCTGGCCATTTCCTAATCTTGCACGTTAATCCTGCTTTTAAGAGTCCTGCACTTCTTTCAAACCTATTGCATCCCTATTGGGAGGAAAAGCATTTATAAGTACGCTCTTTAGTCACAAGAAAGTCTGCAGACTCTCACCTGTATATTTAAAACATAGTTGTCCAACATGCATATGGTAGAATCTTTTTGATTAAAAGTCTGTGATAGGGGAATGCATACATGTAGTGAACATTTTCTCACCCTCCCAAATCAAATGAGAGATGACCGAGCAGGGTAAACTGTTCCATGCGCAACCACTATCCAAGCTTGCTACATTCTCTCACTTCGACGGATCTGCTTTGTGGAAGCAGCTTCTAGCAGTTGTACCCATACAGCCCATAACCTGCTTCTAGCTGATCGGTTTACATTCAGCACTGACCCCCACTGGCTCAAAGTTAGCAGGGCAATACTGAAAAATCATCTAGCTGGGAGGTGTACATCTCATTGCCCTCCAGGTGCTGCTTGCCTTCAACTCACATCAGCATCCCTGCCCAATGGCCATTCCTGCTGGGGCTGACAGGAGATGGAGCCCAAACACATCTGGTCCTCCATTCCTGCTCTCGCTGAATGCTGTCCCCCCCCCAACTTTCTCAAGCACCCGATTAATGGAGTAGCTGAAAGCAAAAGGGAAACACTTTGAGTGAAGGCAGAGGTTAACACCCGAGAAGTTGTTTCATTTATTTTAGCTCTCCAATCTGCTAAGCAAGTACGTGTACAATTGTAATGCTACATATATAAAATGAGTGTCTGCCATCTTTTGCTCTCTATTTAAACAGTGCAACCTGTTCCAACAGCTAACAGCAGTGCCAGTAACATCTCCTGAGGCTGTGGCAACAATTTCTCCTAAGTCACAAAATGTAGGGATTAAATCCCCCACCAGGAAGGGCCACCTCAAATTAGGAGTCTACAGACTGCAGGTTATCCATCTCTGGTTTAAACTGAAAATCTTTTAAAGAACGTGGACTACGCCTCTCACTAAGGTCTGGTGCAAATGTAACAGCAGCTACCTAGAAACCCTGGGCTGTACCCGATGCAAGCCCAATTGAGAGGACACCCACTGAGCTTAATGGACATAAATTAGTCTTGTCTTTTAATTTCAGTGGGTTTACTCTGAGTAGGGCTGGCACTGGACACAACCCCATCTATAAGAAGAAAATCAAGGGGCCAGCCTTGGAAGAGCACACTCCTGTATACCAGTCACCCGACTCCCCAACATGAATTCCTGTAATTATGGTTTCGTGATCTGCACCAACACTAATCAGGGTTCACATCTGAACCAGAGCTTGAATTCATATTTTGAACTAGATTTGCAAACTCTGGTTGAGAGGAAACCTGACATTTTCCTCATTAAACAAGTGTCAAATCTATTGGATTCTTGCCAGCCTGGCTTAGTTATAGAAGAATTTAAGCATGTAACAGTTTTCCCCATCTCTTATTAAGCAAGCCAACTCACAACGCACAAAGTCCATGAAGTTATTACAACCCCTGAATAGACAAAAGACAGGCAAATGAGCAAGCACACCGAACAAAAAGAAGTCAACAGAAATAATACAGATGTTCCTAACAAAATGAAAAGTAGAGAGTGGCATTAAAACATTAAACTAAAAAGCAGTACACACCTTTAATGCAATTTTGACTCTCTTAATCTTTTTAACCTTTTCAACTGTCTTTGTGCCGAAAATGTAAAAAGCAGATTGAAAGAATGTTAGTATGACAGCTGACAAGATCACCAGCAGACAAGCAAGTCAGAACTTCAAGCTTAGAGGAAAAGAGAAAGAAATCTGCCAAGAAATCTTAGATCTATTACATATTATCAAGTAACATTTTACTAATGCATCATAAATCAATATTAATTACGAAAAACCTGACTAGGAATTAATGCAAAGAGATCTCTCTCACGTAAACTTACAGGGTTGAGTGTATTACACTGGTCTATGGGATTCTTGTAGTCAGTCTTCAGCTCATCAAAAGCTATAATCTAGAATAAAATTAGAACAGTTAGACAGTAGGGTGAGAACAGCTCAAATGGAATGTGTAGCCCTGTTCAAAAGCACCACACCCTGAAAAGACAAAATCCTAGTTTCAATTTCAGAGGCAACCCTCCCAAGGGTTAGATCCCAGCCAGCTAGTCTTTTAAAATGTATGGAACAGCTAGGCAGAGTCTGGACACAATGTTAAAGAACTCAAAAGACATTTCCTGTCCCCACAAAAACAATAGCAGCTGCCCTGGCTCATTGCCTGAGCAATACAGCTCAGTTCACATGTTTCTTCATCCTGGTTTCTGTAATTTGGGGGTAAAGAGGAGAGGCAAAGCACAAGCTCTCCTTTAACTTGGAAGCAGGCAACGCACCCTGACACAATTAGCTGGTCCAGTGAAATATGATAATGACATGTATTCAATAGGCAAAAGATTGATAAAAACAGTACAGCTATTTCGTAGCACTCTCATGACCCAGCCACATGGACACATTTTATCCTGATGCTACTTAGTTAATGCTTCCCAGTTCAAAGTGTAGCCCCAGCCAAACATTTGCTGAAGGGAAGCAGATTTTGCAGTCCTGTCAAGTTAAGAAGTTGGTAGTAACTGTAAGAAGGGGGTGAGGTCTGGGAGGAAAGTGCCCTTTGTTCTATCAGGCTCCAACCCCCTGAGCGAGCTCACTTCTGATGGGCAACATAAATGCTCTCCATCTCCCTTTTGCTAATACCTGGGCAAAGTCACATTAATTCACCCCAGGGCTGGAGTATTAGGAGAGAAATAAAACAGCAAGTTGCCGTAAGATTCTGGTTTGGCAACTCCTGGTTGACCCAAATATCTCAAACCCACCACTTCAGTGCCCCATAACAACTATTTCCTTTACCACCTACAAACAGGTCCTATTCCCCACCACCAAATATGCATCCATCTCTGGCACTCTCTCCCCACCCAGAACCCCCCTGAAATCACTTCATAAGTTCATGCAATCACCCACGCACCCAACTTTTCCCTCTCTTAACTCCTCACTCCCAAATACTCACCACTCATAACTTGACTTGCCTTCTTCCTCCCGGGGAAGAGCACCTCCCCTATGCAATGTCATGGGTCAACCACTAATGCACCCAGAATCCCCTTCCTCCTTCACACTCCACCCCCCAGACCCAAACTGCATGCCCCCCCATGTGTCCCTCAACCCATGGATCTAATTTCAAACACTTGTAGACCCATATTCCACCCCAACACACACCAATCTCATGAGGACCCCGCTTTGCTCCTCCTCAACCCCAACGCACAACTCCCTCCCTGCCCCCATGAGAAGTCCTCCTCGCCCCATGGACCCCCATGCAAATACCCCCAGCCCCCCTTTCCCCCATGCCTGCCCCCTAACACAGCCCCACCCTCCCCTCATGAGGAGCCCCCCTCCCCACGGACCCCTCCCCAACTTCCCTAACTTCCACAGCCCCATTCCCCTGTCCCCATGAGGAGCCCCCCTCGCCCCATGGACCCCCATGCAAACACCCCCTTTCCCCCCATGGCTGCCCCCTAACACAGCCCCCCTCCCCTCATAAGGAGCCCCTCCTCTCCCCAACTCCCCTAACCTCCAGCCCCATTTCCCTGCCCCCATGAGGAGCCCCCCTCGACCATAGACCCCCCCATGCAAACACCCCCATGGCTGCCCCCTAACAAAGCCCCCCTCCCCTCATAAGGAGCCCCCCCTCTCCCCAACTTCCCTAACCTCCAGCCCCATTTCCCTGCCCCCATGAGGAGCCCCCCTCGCCCCATGGAACCCCCCATGCAAACAGCCCCTTTCCCCCCATGGCTGCCCCCTAACACAGCCCCACCCTCCCCTCATGAGGAGCCCCCCTCTCCCCGCGGACCCCTCCCCAACTTCCCTAACTTCCACAGCCCCATTTCCCTGTCCCCATGAGGAGCCCCCCTTGACACATAGACCCCCCATGCAAACAGCCCCTTTCCCCCCATGGCTGCCCCCTAACACAGCCCCCCTCCCCTCATGAGCCCCCCCTCTCCCCACGGACCCCTCCCCAACTTCCACAGCCCCATTTCCCCACCTGGACACATAGACCCCCCATGCAAACACCCCCATGTCTGCCCCCTAACACAGCCCCTCCCTCCCCTCATGAGGACCCCCCCTCTCCCCACGGACCCCCCCCCCGTCCACTCACATGCCAGATGGCGAAGAAGATGAGCGCGGCGGTGAGGAGCAGCGCCAGCATGTAGCAGAAGGCGGCGAACGTGAAGGCCATGGCGGCGGCGGAGGAAGAGGAGGCCCCGGCCGAGCGGCGCGCGGGGGATGCCGGGCCGGATCATTCAGGGCGGCCGCCAAGAGCCCGGGAAGAGACGGCCAGGCCGAGAGGGGAGCGCCACTGCGCACGCGCGGGTGACGACGGCGGAGGGAACCTCCCCGCCCCTCCCTCGAAGCCGCCCCGCAGCGGCCACTCGCGGCCGGCGCCGGAACTGCAGCACCGCCCGGACCCGCTGTTGTTCTCCAGTCCCCGTTTCTCACGACCAGGGCCGGATTTAGGTTTGAGGAGGCCCTAAGCTACTGAAAGTAATGGGGCCCCTTATATTTCAAGCTGTCCTTTGTCAACAACAAATTGTCACTGCTTTTTGTGTTCAATATATGCTATATGGCAGTTTATGGACCTAATAGGCATCTAAAGCCATTTGCACATGTTGCCATGCAGCCAGTCCATGCAGAATGTACGCACCCTATATATAGAAAGGAGCAAACCAGTGATATTTTAGGGAGCAGGCTAGCAGGCAGAGCCCATGACTTACATCAGGGGTCAGCAATCTCCAGCCCATCGGCCGGATCCGGCCCATGGAGACCGTTTTACTGGCCCACGAGCCGCCCCTAAACCGAGCTGCCCGCTCGGAAAGTCCCCCGCGCGCTGTGCTAAACCGGTGTAGCGCGGCGCGGGGACTCGCCAAGCGGTGCTGGAAATTACGTCTGCACACGCGCAGCTACTGGAAATCATGTCTGCGCATGCCCAGATACCGAAAATTGCTTCTGCGCAGGCGCGATTTTCGGCATCTGGGCATGCGTAGAAGCAATTTACGGCATAGTGGACATGCACAAACGCGATTTTCAGCGTCGCACTGCACCAGTCCGGCCCACAGACGATCTCCATGGGAGTGATCCGGCCCATGGCAGTAAACCTTGCCGACCCCTGACTTACATCACAGGAGCCTACACAACACAAAACACTATTGTTGTATGTAGGTTTTATTTTATTTGTTTTTTATCTTATATTTTGGAAAATAACATCCAGGGTATTTTTTCCTTTAAATTTTTTGGGGGCCTCCAAGAGAGTGGGGCCCTAAGCTACATACAGCAACGGTGTTTTGTGTTGTGTAGGCTCTTATGATGTAAGTCATGGGCCCCGCCTGCTAGCCTGCTCCCTCAAATATCACTGGTTTGCTCCTTTCTATATATAGGGTGCCTACATTCTGCATGGACTGCTTGCATGGAAACAGGTGCAAATGGCTTTAGATACCAATTAGGTTTTACCATATTGCATACCGGTATATTCAATACAAAAAACAGCAACCATTTGTTGTTGTCAAAGGACAGCTGGACATATAAAGGGCCTCATTACCTTCAGTAGCTTAGGGCCTCATCAAACCTAAATCCGGCCCTGGGTCCAGCATCCTGTTCTTACAGGGGCTGACCAGATGCTTGCAGGAAAGCAAGGCAGGAGCACTCCCCGCACTGCCTTTTTCACTCCCCCAGCACACAGGGATGACTTTCCCCTTTCTTTCCTGGGAAAGTGACAGCCAATTTGGACTTCACCTAGAACTTCTCTAAAGAAAGGACCCAAAGTCTTGACTGCTGGCATAGGCCGCTGTGTCAAATTGAGCCCTGGATCAAAGGACTTGCAAATGCCAGGGGAGCAATCAGATGCCAGCCTGAGTCACTGCGGAGACGGCCTCATCCTGGAATTTCAAAAGTCTAGGCCTTGTAAAGTGAGAACAGGATGCTTCTGAGCATGCACAGACTTCCATTTTCCAACTCGGTGAGTTACTAGTGTGCCCCACATGCAGTCTCTCCCCATACCATCCTGAGATCATCACCCAAGGCCCCTAACCGCCTGCTTCTTCCACAGGTCCAGAAGGTAGATGATGAGAGAATGAGCCACAGGAAGCTGCCTTATACGGAGTCAGACCATTTGGTCCATCTCAGTGTTTCCCAAACCTGGGTCTTCAGCTGCTTCCCATCAACCCTAGCTAGCAGGACCAGTGGCAAGGGATTGTGGGAACTGTAGTCCAAAAACAGCTGGAGCCCCACGTTTGGGAAACACTGAGATGCCATTGGGGATTGAACCCGCTGTTGGAGATTCATTCCCCGTGTGCAGTCATGGGTTTGTTGTCTATCACATGACTGGGTATGTATTTTGATTCCACAGGAATGGGATGTGACGAAGACAGGATGTTTGTCTTACTGTGTTTCCTGAAGTGGGACTTTTGTCCTTTGTTTTTCTCTTTGCTGTCTGATGCTAGAGAGAGAGGGAGCCAAGTTGAAGTGCTCTCTGTGTGTTTATATGTAAATAAAGTAGATTAGCCAAAATGCTGAGTTGCTGAGTTTTGTTACGCAACTGTGCACACTCTGCGGATCCCTGAGTGTGCTGATGTCTTCTGGCATCAGTCGCTGTGATGTTCGGACTGAGGAATACTTATGAAGCTCCCGAACGATCGCCCAGGAGGGAGGGAACATGCCAGTTGGGCATGTGTCTCTGCCAAGGTTCTACTTGTGAGTAGGACATCCTGACACCCGCAACCTCCTGCTTACAAGGCAGACCCTCTGCCACAGAGCTATGGCCTCATCTGCAATAGCCCATTTAAGGAATGTTCTCCCCAAGGAGACCTGACTGGCACCAGCCCTCGCCCTTATTTCAGCACCAATGATATGATACGGTTAGATTTTATTTTTGATAACATTCATGTGTATTTTTATTGAATTTATTTTACGTTAGTTGTAAATCACTTTGGGACTTTTTTTTTTTTAAGAGGGGACCAATGTATAGGGAGAGGCACTCCACCCCTTTTATGTACATACTTCTGCCAAACCCTAAAGAAAAACGCTATGCAACATCCCTATTATATGAACTCAAAAGCCTGCCCTAAACAGGCTTTCGAAATCTAGCCCAACCGCATTGCAAGTAGCCAGCTTGCTTATCACACTTCATTTGCAACATGCCGGTAGTTCGATGCTGTCTATTGATCTGCATCACATGCGAGAGCCAACGTTAATGTTTCTAGGTCGAAACATTTTCTGAGCAGGGTAGGAAACAAGGCAAACTGGGGGTCAGGGAACGGGAGGCGGGGTGGGGTGGGGGAAGCAATGGAAAACAGCAGGATTGCACAGATTCAAATCCAGGTCGAGAATTCCACTTAGCCTTAACTAGGCTCTGGAGGGTAGGACTCGAACCAATGCCTTCAAGTTACAAGGAGATTCTGACTAAACATCAGGAAGAACTTTCTGGTGGTAAGAGCTGTTTGACAGTCTGAGGTGGCACACTTCCCTTGGAGGTTTCGTAGGCAGACGTTGGATGTCCACCTGTCATGGATGATTTAGTTGAGATTCCTGCATCTCAGGGGGTTGGACTAGATGACCCTTGGGGTCCCTCCCAACTCTACAAGTCTATGATTCTATGGTTTCTTATCATAGCAAAACAAAGACAAAAACCCTCACACCTTTCAAACAATGGTTAAGGTTGCACTGGGAATGGATGGAAAGAAATCAATTTAAGGGAAAGAAAAGGTAAGCAGGAGACTGCAATCCTCCACATAATAATAATAATAATTAATAATAATAATAATTTATTATTTATACCCCGCCCATCTGGCTGGGTTTCCCCAGCCACTCTGGGCAGCTTCCAACAGGACATCAAAATACAATAATCTATTAAACATTAAAAGCCTCCCTAAACAGGGCTGCCTTCAGATGTCTTTTAAAGGTCTGGTAGTTGTTGTTCTCTTTGACATCTGAAGGGAGGGCGTTCCACAGGGCGGGCGCCACTACCGAGAAGGCCCTCTGCCTGGTTCCCTGTAACTTGGCTTCTCGTAGTGAGGGAACCGCCAGAAGGCCCTCGGCGCTGGATCTCAGTGTCCGGGCAGAACGATGGGGGTGGAGACGCTCCTTCAGGTATACTGGACCGAGGCCGTTTAGGGCTTTAAAGGTCAGCACCCACACTTTGAATTGTGCTCGGAAACGTACTGGGAGCCAATGTCGATCTTTCAAGACCGGTGTTATGTGGTCTCGGCAGCCGCTCCCAGTCACCAGTCTAGCTGCCGCATTCTGGATTAGTTGTAGTTTCCGGGTCACCTTCAAAGGTAGCCCCACGTAGAGCGCATTGCAGTAGTCCAAGCGGGAGATAACTAGAGCATGACTCCTGATCTTAGAAATGGGGTTAAGATAAAGTCTACAGCATCCCTCAGTTACTTCCCAAAACAACTCCATTCCACAAAAAAGGTGGATCCTCTCAGCAACACAACACACACCTCTTGCCAACCTTTCTGAGGCCACTGGAAGGTTATTTTTTTTCATTTCTTTTTACAAACGCTCTTCAGCTTTGAATTGCATAAAACAGCCCAAGGTTTAAGGAAGAACTGGGGGGTTTTCCCCTTGATAAAGTCACTGCAAACTAAACCCAAGAGTGGGTACCAGTAACAAGATGTACCATATTTTCCATAACAAAATAAAAAAATTCCTTCCAGTAGCACCTTAGAGACTTTCAGGTATCTGAAGAAGTGTGCATGCACACGAAAGCTCATACCAAGAACAAACTTAGTTGGTCTCTAAGGTGCTACTGGAAGGATTTTTTAAATTTTGTTTTGACTATGACAGACCAACACGGCTATCTACCTGTAACTGGAACATATTTTCCATGTATAACACGTCCCCATGTATAACATGACCCCTATTTTTCGGGACTCCAAATAAAGAAATCTCCCATATGCACTATCCGTGTGTAAGACAACCCCAAATTTTAAACTTGAAAAAATTGGGGGGGAAATACAGCCTTATACACGGGAAAATACAGTACTTCTTGCTACCTAGCAAAAAACCAAAGGGGGGTGTGTGTGTGGAAGGAATTGGTCGAAGGATTATCAGAGAACGGATTCTCCAGTTAAGCAAAGAACAAATGCCCAGCCTTTCTTGCATAGAGGACTCCTGAGAGATGTCCAGTCCAAGGCAGGAAATCTAAGTGGTAGATTAAAATGAGCAGTTAGGACATGGACTGTGGAGACCCAAGAGGACGATCAGAGGCTGGCAGCCTCACCAGGCCAAAAAAGCAGAATCCACTTGGAAATGGCCAGTGTAGCTCCAAGGTTCTGGTACTAAATGTGCTTGTGTGAAACCCCCAACCTCGGTCTGCTGGGGACGCCTTTTTTGCAAATTCCCTCAAGCAGAAGAGCCACACGAGGGCCCGACTGACCCACCAATAATTTTGCAGAGGACTTTTGCATTCAAAAATGCAGGGGACGCAGGTGGCGCTGTGGTCTAAACCACAGAGCCTAGGGCTTGCCGATCAGAAGGTCAGCGATTCGAATCCCCGTGATGGGGTGAGCTCCCGTTGTTCGGTCCCAGCTCCTGCCAACCTAGCAGTTCGAAAGCACGTCAAAGTGCAAGTAGATAAATAGGTACCACTCCGGCGGGAAGGTAAATGGCGTTTCCATGCGCTGCTCTGGTTCGCCAGAAGCGGCTTAGTAATGCTGGCCACATGACCTGGAAGCTGTACGCCAGCTCCCTTGGCCAGTAAAGCGAGATGAGCGCCGCAACCCCAGAGTCGTCTGCGACTGGACCTAACGGTCAAGGGTCCCTTTACCTTTGCATTCTACAAATAGCTTATCCATCCTTTGTGTTGGCTTCATGTCATCAAATAAAAAGCACCAGTGTTTCACTCCTTCAGAGCATACAAGATTTATTTCAGTTATTTACAGCCTGCTTTTCAATTTGAGAATGAGAACTTCCATGGCACATTTTGTTTTCTCCCCATGGAAATGGCTCTTTATCATTTCTATGCATTTATACCACGCTCTTCCACCAGGGGAACTCAGGGCAGCTTTAGGCAATTCTTCCTCAATAAATCTTTTCCAAGTTATAAATCGAAATACTATTAAAAAGTGTAATTTTTGCAGACTCGGTTAATCTCTAGCAAAGAGGAATCCTAAACTACTACCGTATTAAAAAGGGCACGCTGTCAATAGGAAGATTAATTTATTTACTTCGTTAGAAAAATTATAGTTTTCTTATGGGAATGTGGACTGTTTTCCCCGGCCCACCCCAACTGTGTGTTTGTGTGTTGGTCTTCCTTAACATGGTTGATAATAGGTATGCAAAAACTAAAAATCCAAGGCTGGAATGAATATTCCAAATTGAACCAAGTTAGACAATTGTCATTAGTCTAAAAGTTAAAAAAAAGAAGGAAAGAAAGATGCTCAGCACAACACTTTAGAATAATGCCACTTACAAAAAGGACAATAAGGTCTCCTAAACGTTAAAAGAGAAAGAAAAAATAGCAGGGTTCGTTTTTATCACCAGTGTCAACTGCTTTCGTAAGTGTTTTAACAGCCCAGATGTATCAACAGCTGCTGCACAAGCTCAAAAACTTGTAGGATTAGGCAGCCCAGAAGCGGCTCAACCCAACAGCAACTTAACGGCCTGATTATCTTGCCAAGCTGGGCAAGGTTCCAGGAAGGTGCAAGAGAAGGGCACCTCCTCCATTCTCCAAGGCAGGGATCAAGCAGTTTTATGGCCCGTGGGCTAAATCCAGGACTATTGAGTTTCCTGCTACCCCAGGAAACAGAGGAAATTGCTGCCTGGGAACCCCCAACCCAGATCCATCTACTCGTGGCCCTGCCTTGTTTTAAGCAACGCTAGGCAAAAGAGTTTCCCGCAGTCTCAATCCAAAGGTGAAAAGCCAGTTTGCTCCCAGAAGTCAACGAGAGATTTCACATTTTTGTGTCACCAAGAGAGACCTATAGACGCCCTCTGCCATGCAAGAGAACGTTGCTCCAGAAAGCCCTTGCAGCGGAGTAGAACAGAGATGGCAAACCCGTGGCCCTGCAGGCGTTGTTGGGACTCGGCCCCAGCCAATGTGGCCAACGGGCAGGGGATGATGGGAATTGTAGTCGAGGGGTGGGGAACCTCCAGTCGGCAGGGTGACACTGGCTGATGAGCTCATTTCCCCTAAATAGTGCCCAATTTACTCATCCGATGACACAGCTGGTGATGTCAGCTGACAGGCAGGGCCTTCTCCTTTAAGCGAGGAAGAGGAAAAAAAGGTTAAAGGACCCTGTACAATGTGGATTCTTTCCCTCCTACCCACCCATTGCTTGCTTCAAAGGGAAGCACTTTAATATAGTCCCCAAGCGCAGGCAGGAGAGCAGGAACAGCCTTAAAGCAGGCGCTGTTTTGCGTTCAGCAACACCTGCCCCCAGCTATAGAGCTGGATCAGCTGGGAGGGGGGTGAGCCCTTGAGAGAAAGTACACTAATATACCTCCAGAATGGTTGCTCATCCCAGAGCTTAAGAAGAGGAGGTCATGGCCATACCCTGCCTCTCCCTCACTCTGTTTTCAAAGAGGCAAGCCAGCACTGCCCCACACGCTCCCGACATGCTCGCCTTTGCAGCTGCAAGGAGCTAGGGCATTCCTTCCCCTCCAAGTGCTGTTGGGACTGCCACTCCCATCATCCCTGACCGCCGAGCTAGCCGGTTTTGGGCTTAAGGGGAGCAATAGGCCAAAGCATCTGGAGAGCACCAAGGTGGGCTAGAGACTAGCTTGGAAGAGGAACAAGACAGCCAAGGGGGTCAGGAATTCTGCAAGCGGAATTCTGAATGTGTGCTACCTGCAGAATCACAGCATGTGCACAGTCCTGTCCGTGGGTCACAGAGCCCAGAGCAGAGCTGTGCTGGACATTCAAATACTAAGGAGCAGGGTTTGTTTTCATGGAACTTCTCCAGGCAAAGCATCCCGCTTTAAATCGTGGCAATAGCCGCCACAGAATCTGCCCCTGCAGGTGAAATTGATCAGACACCGTGTGGCTTCTTCTTTTAGGCAGAGTCGGCCTGTGTGTATCAAACTCTAGTGTTTAAAAACTGGCAGCGTAAGATTCTCTTACAATCAACGGAGAGATAAAGAAATGTAGAAAAGAAAAGAAAGGCACACAGAGAAGTGCTTGTATAAAAAAGACAAGAGAACAGTCAATAAAAACGGCGTATAAAGACTTAAGGAATGGATGCTCACCAGAGTGTTACTGAGCCCTTACGGATTTATTTATTTTTAGAAATCTACTTCCCTTTGGACTAGTAAAAGGAAAAAGGAAAAAAAGAGGGACTATCTACTAAACACAGAGAGAAGAAAAATAGACGGGTCAAACTTTTGACCCGAAATGGAATTACGTTGACGCAAGATCAACTGAGAATATCGTTGGAATTTTAAAGAGGAAAGGAAACGGTCCATTCTGAAAACTGAAGAAGCGAGGGTGTGATTAATACTTCGGAAAAATTGCATTTGAGATTGGTTCAAAACCCTTTTATGTCTAGAAGATTCAAGTCACTTAAGAAAATGCTGTTTTCACATACAAGCCATTAAGTGTCCAGTCTCTGTCAAACAAGGACGCCTCTGCAGCTCAGGCAAGGGGGGGAAGAAAAGGCTACACATTTGACTGGGAACACCCTGCAAACAGAGCCCACGGACACAAGCAAGAGCGATACAGAGGGTCCCATTCGTCTTAAGCAGGGCTTGTGCAGGAAGCGTTCCTTGGAGGGAGACTGTGCCACATACCTGTCACAGTTACGAGTTCCAGATTAAGCCATATAGAAATATTAGTCACAAGAGGGAGGGTTGGTGGAATTGTCCCTGCAGGAGAGCTGTTCCCTTTTAAAACAGTTATAAAGAGAGGGAAGGAAAAACGACCCCGTGGGCAAAGTTTGGTTATGCAGGAACTGCCACTTCTCCCCCACGCTTGTATAAACTTTGCACGCACAAAAATATATATGTACATACATACACACACTGCAGGAAACGACTATAAATACAGTGCATCCTTTGTGGGTCTAAAAAGGAGGAGGAGGAGGAGGAGGAGTCGTGTCTGGTTCCAGTTCATGCCAGGCTGGAATGCTTAAGAGTCTTTCAATGGAAGAAGCCAAGCTTCTCATGCAGCCACTCCTCAGTGAGGTCTTCTGTATTCCTGATTTCAAATACCTTTAGTAAAAAAAAGGGGGGGGAGAAAAAGAAAAGTCTTGTGTTAGCAACTATGGTCTCGGCCGATACAACATAAGAGGAGAATATTAGAGGTTCCCGCACACACACTTCTGCTGCGCTTTTCTGCTTGTGTGGTGGCACCTCGGTAAAACCACTTCTTACTGTTTGTAGCAGAGTTTTCCCCAGAGGCAGAGGACAAGAACAGGACATAGCTGCCAACCCTCCCTTTTTTTTGGCGGGAAACTCCCTTATTCCAATGCCGTTTCCCGCTGCTATCCCGGATTGTTGATATCCCTTAAATTTCCCGGATTTCAAAGGAAGCAGCTCCTCTCCCTCCCTGCCGGCCAGGGAGGCTCCTCAGCTGCGTTGCTCGGCTGCCAATAAGGAGTCTGAGACCGAATGGGGGGCGGAGCTTGCATGTCTTGTGCAGCCAGACCCTCACGCCCAACCAGACAGACAGCCTGCCTGCCGTCTATGCGCTCGCTGTTTCGCTCACCCGTTTGCGCGCAGCCTCTGGAGCGCAGGGTGGTGAGGCTACTTGGTGCCATTGCACCGCCCTCGCGGCACCCCTTATTTTCAAATCCAAAAGTTTTGGAAAAATCCCCTATTTTCAAATCCGAAAGTTGACAGCTATGGAACAGGAGTCACTCAAATTCACAGTCAAGAGCTTCTTTATTGCTGGACTGGTTCCAAAAGGATTTGTGTTACTATTATATACAATGTTAAATAAATTGGAGTTCTCGTTATTATGTACACCAAAAAGAGACAGACCAAGAACTCGGGCCAATATAGTATTCAATAGTGAGAATAATCCCTACTAGCAAGCCAAATATAATGTGAGAGTCTTTAAAGATTAGATAGAGTTCATAACCTAGCTGAAGGAACCATATGATTATATGCTGTTTTATGTTTTCCAATTTCAATACATGTAATTAGTATATATTGTTTTTTCATGCAATGTTTAATCCCTCCAGCTGATGAAGGTAGAAACACCGAAACAGGGCCCTGTCCTGGCTTCTGACTTATTCTGAAAGACTTCCACATAAAACACGATACCGATACATCTTGATTCTGTTCTATTATGAACTCTAGCTAATCTTTAAAAACTCTCACATCAAACGCGACATCGATATATTGTGCTAAAAGGCTTATTTTGTAAATATCTTTGTAGCTTTAAGTTTATCACAACTATTGTATGGTTGCAGTTTGTTTTTGCTATTTCTGTTTTTGCTATTTATATTTGGCTTGCTAGTAGGGATTATTCTCACTATTGAATACTATATTGGCCCGAGTTCTACTACATAATCTACTATTATATACAAGCCATTTACATTCCGTTTTTCTCTCTCCAGCACGGTATAATCTCAGTACAGTCATTAACAACCCTGACACAGCAAAACTCACAGTATCAGCAGAACACATTGTCTTACTTCCAACCTTGTTGTCAACATGCGTGCTGACAGCGTGTGTGTGTGCTTTCCTCGGGCGGAAATTGCAGCCTGCAACTTCCTCCCTGTATTTGCACCTCCAGCTGACACCAATCAATCCTACACACTAAAGAAAAATTCTGGAACCCTCTTTAAAGCTTCCAGGAACTTTTATCTGTGTCTTAAATAATGTTTTCCTAACAGAGAACCTTTGCACAGACAGAACGCTTTGGTAAGCTGTCAGCATGCGAAGAGGGACCCAGGTGGCGCTGTGGGTTAAACCACAGAGCCTAGGGCTTGCTGATCAGAAGGTCGGCGGTTCGAATCCCTGCAACGGGGTGAGCTCCCGTTGCTCGGTCCCAGCTCCTGCCAACCTAGCAGTTCGAAAGCATGTCAAAGTGCAAGTAGATAAATAGGTACCGCTCCGGTGGGAAGGTAAACGGTGTTTCCGTGTGCTGCTCTGGTTCGCCAGAAGTGGCTTTGCCATGCTGGCCACATGACCCAGAAGCTGTCTGCGGACAAACGCCGGCTCCTCGGCCTATAGAGCGAGATGAGCGCCGCAACCCCAGAGTCGGACACGACTGGACCTAATGGTCAGGGGTCCCTTTACCTTTACAGCATGTGAAGACACACCCCAGGAACAGATTTGACCGCCAGCTAAACCAGGTAAGGGTAGCCGATGGGTCTCAAACTCTCTGTGATTCCCTGCATGCGAAGACAGGCTCCGGAGGATTGAGCGGACGAAAGTGCCTCCTCCTGGCCACTCCTGCAGCCAAGCTGGTGCCAAATGCCTTGCTCCGCTTTCCTTTGGACCCCATCAGTGAGGTCTCTTTATCTGGCCAGCCCAGGACCTCCATACACCCTGCCCAGGCTTGCACCCCAGGGACGTCACTTCGGTGCTGCTAACACAGAGGTTCGGCTTCACCCTCGGAGGCACACTCCATTGTCTCTTGAGACAGAGGGAGGCCAACGACAAACACTGAGTACATCCCTGATACTTAATCCAGATACGTCTGCTGTTGGGCAGTGTGGTTTGGAGCAGGGGTCAGCAACCTTTTCCAGCCGTGGGCTGGTCCACCGTCCCTCAGAAGAAGAAAAAGAAGAGTTTGGATTTGATATCCCGCTTTATCACTACCCTAAGGAGTCCCCTAAGGATTCCTTAGGAGTGGGGCTGAGAGACTTCAGAGAAGTGTGACTGGCCCAAGGTCACTCAGCAGCTGCATGTGGAGGAGCGGAGATGCGAACCCGGTTCACCAGCTTACAAGTCTACCGCTCTTAACCACTACACCACACTGGCTCTCTCAGAGCATGTGGTCGACCGGAATATATTTTGAAAAAAACAATGAACGAATTCCTATGCCCCATAAATAACCCAGAGATGCATTTTAAATAAAAGGACACATTCTACTCATGTAAAAACACCAGGCAGGCCTCACAAATAACCCAGAGATGCATTTTAAATAAAAGCACACATTCTACTCATGTAAAAACACGCTGATTCCCGGACCATCCGCGGGCCAGATTGAGAAGGCGATTGGGCCGCATCCGGCCCACGGGCCAGGGGTTGCCTACCCCTGGTATGGAGGATACAGCCTCCCAGGCCAACTTGGACCCTGTGGGTGGGTCAAGACTGGCCCGCTGGCCCAAGAGTCACCCACCCCTGCTCTGCAGGATCTCTCAGAGGGGCAGAAGAAGAGCTGCAGCTGCTGCCCTAGGAATTGCCCGAGGAACAGGGGAGGAGAAGAGGGGTGCATTAGCCACCGCGGTGTTATTGAATGCTTCCTCTGAGTGCAGGCAGAGATGTCAGCTCAGACCGCATTTTACGCTATTGATTCATGCATTGATGTAAAACGGAAAGATGGGAGGGGGGCCCCCGAAGCTCAATCACACAGCGCAGATTAGTTACTGCATCCGAAACCACAGTAGGGCGATTATGGAAAACATGGTGGGGTGGACAGAAGAGTCTCCTCAGGGGAGCGATGGAAGGACCAGGCAGGAAAACACAACCCTGCTCGAGACAGGCCAGCTAGGAAGTGTCGCTCCTTGCTCAGAGGATTAAGAGCACAGTAGGAAGCTGAAGGGTATAATAAGCTGGAAGTCTAGTTCACCCTGCCCTAGATGCCTGGAGCAGAGGAGAGCTGTGGTCGGAACCATGTAGATGGCATCAGGTTAGAGAAGGTTGATCTAATTCTTGTCTCCCTTGTAAGCTGGAGCACACAGCTAGAAATCCAGTCCCCCACACCAGATTTGCTCTGCAAGACTGTGAGCCAGACAGCTTGCGCTGGTCCCTGTCAGCCCTGCATAGGCATGAAGGCGGACGAGAGTGGGTGCCCCTCTCTTGCCCACCTTCCCAACACATCTGAAACTTACAAGGGTTATCCAGAGGTGAAAGGATGCCACCGGCCAGTGCTGCCCATGTACATGCCTGCGTGTCCCCATCCCTCAATCCACAAAGCACACCTGGCTTCCTGCCACACCTATGCATTCATGCACATGCAGCTCAGTGACCAGCCTTTATGAAACTGGAAATGGAAACCCAACTTCTTAACTTTTCTCTCTCTCTTCTCTTTCCGCTTTCTCTTTTAATTCCTTTTCTATTCCTCCCTCCCTCCTTCTCTCTTTCTTTCTCTCTAGTTCCCCCACCCCTCTTCTCCATCTCTTTTTTTGCCTCTGGATCAATGTTTTAGTTTGGACAAAAAAACAGGAGATATTTGACAATAATGTATTTTTCTTTATAAACTCCAATAACATTTTTTTTAAAAAAAAGGAAATGGAAGCTCAGTGAAGTCTGAAGCTAGTCACAAGACGCCTGTCCCCCACTATCCAGAGGATCTCTTGCACAAAAAGAGACAGTGACTCAGTGCCGGTTCTCTGCCTCTCTGCACAACTAGCAGAGTAGAGTAATTTTGTCTAATTTATAGGGACAGATCTGTATACTGCGCACAGGCTACAAAGTTCAGTTTTCCCCTTAGCACATAATTTTTTGGCCACCACATTACACACAAACACACACACATGCCCTGATAACAGAAGTTTTTAAAACTGACAGAAGAGTTTAGGCAATGGGAAAAGCGTTAAAGTTAGCATAGGAAGCTGCCTTATGACGAATCAGACCATTGGTCCATCTAGCTCAGTGCTGGCTACACCAACTGGCAGCAGCTCTCCAGAGGTATGGGCAGGAGTCGGGAATTGAACCAAGGACCCCTCTGCATGCAAGGCGGATGCTCTTCAACACATATATACATAATTTCATTTGTATGCCACCTTTCCACAGTTCAAACCATGCTTAAGGCAGCTTACAGCATGGAAAAAAACATGTCACTGCAACTTAACAAAAGTAGTCGTGAACAATAAATCAATCATTTAAAATATGCAACCAAAAGGAGCAATTTGTGTATATATATCACAACAGGATTGAAAATGATACAAAGCAACAACACCCGCACCCAAGGAAGAATCCAAAACAACACCCCAGCTCAAGATTCTGATCAGCAGCCTCAGCTTTTGCAGCTGGAGTCAGTCAAGGTCCTGCCTTCCAGGCCAGGTGGGAAAAAGCCTGCAAGCAGGAAACAGATCTTCCAGGACTCACAGCTAAGATGGCCTTCAGCAGCCTCAGCTTTTGCAGCTGGAGTCAGTCAAGGTCCTGCCTTCCAGGCCAGGTGGGGAAAAACCTGCAAGCAAGAAGCAGATCTTCCAGGACTCACAGCTAAGATGGCCTTCAGCAGCCTCAGCTTTTGCAGCTGGAGTCAGTCAAGGTCCTGCCTTCCAGGCCAGGTGGGGAAAAACCTGCAAGCAAGAAGCAGATCTTCCAGGACTCACAGCTAAGATGGCCTTCAGCAGCCTCAGCTTTTGCAGCTGGAGTCAGTCAAGGTCCTAACTTCCAGGCCAGGTGGGGAAAAGCCTGCAAGCAGGAAACAGATCTTCCAGGACTCACAGCTAAGATGGCCTTCAGCAGCCTCAGCTTTTGCAGCTGGAGTCAGTCAAGGTCCTAACTTCCAGGCCTGGTGGGGAAAAGCCTGCAAGCAGGAAACAGATCTTCCAGGACTCACAGCTAAGATGGCCTTCAGCAGCCTTAGCTTTTGCAGCTGGAGTCAGTCAGGCCTTCCCCCCACCCCTTCCATTAAGCCACTACCCTTCCCCACAATGCAATAAGTTCATACCCAGCAAATTCTGGGCGCGTTCCACTCTTACCTTTGTGAGTTCCGCCGTCTGTACGAGCTTATTTTTGCTGCCGGCATACATCATCTGTTGCTCAGGCTTGCACCCTGCAGTTATCGGGAGGGAATCAGATCGGGGGCAAAGCATTAAGGCAGTTCGTTCAAGAGGAATGGGGCCTGGGTGCAGGCGGGAGGAACAGGCCGGCCATTTCACCGCCTGCTGTTTCTCCCCATTTGCTACCTTGCTCTGCTAAAGCCTTTGCCAACCTGTCTCCCTCCAGGTGCTCTGGGCTGCAACTCTCATTGGGCTGATGGAAACTGTAGTTCTGGAGGGCGCCTGGTCGGCAAAAGCTGCTTTACCCTTGCAAGTCGCCCCTTTTTATTTATTGACTACACTTATATCCCACCTTTTCCTCCAAAGACCTCAAGGTGCTGCATGCCGTTCTCCCCCTCATTTAATCCTCACGACGACACTGTGAGGTAGGCTGGGCTGAGAGAAGGCAATGACTGGCCTAAGGTCACACCCAATGAGCTACGTGGCCCAGTGGGGATTTGAACCCAGGCCCTAGCTTGACACTGTTAAGCGCTGCACCTCACGGGCTCCGAAATCTAAGCCAGGCTTTGTCGGCCTGGCGCCCTCCAGAGGGTGTTGGACTACAACTCCCATCAGCCCCTGCCAGTGCACGATGGGAGTTCTAGTCCAACAACTTCAGGAGGAGGCCGGGCTAACAAAGGCGGGTGTAAACACTTAAAATTGAGAGCATGGGGGTCCTGAAAAGGGCAATTCACAAGCTTCACCAACACCCCCCCCCAGGTGTTCTTAGGGCTATCCTAAGCAGGGTGGATAAAAATCAATGATTTAAAAAAAAAATCTAAAAAATCAGATTTTTTTGATTTAAATCGGATTTTTTAAAATTTAAATCGGATTTTTTTAATTTATTATTTAAATCGGATTTTTAAAATAAAATGCTTTTGGAGGAAAAATCTTTCTAAATATAGTCTTCTGTTTAAGTTACATTGTAGTCCAAAGGCTATTCATCAGGAAATAAGGATTTGTTTTAAGTTTATCAAGTGTGCTAAAACTCAGTCTAAGTTTTCGGGGGTTTTTATGTTTAACCACATCAGTTAACAAACATGGATACATATGCCATCATGTTATTGTTTTAGTTAAATAAATTGTTTAAATGGTTATTAAGGAAATGATTATTTTTCTCCTTCCAATAAAGTACAGCAGAAAAGTTGTCCAAATATAAACAGTTAACTTATTAAACCTCACCATAATTTCATAGTTATCTGTCTATGTATTTCTAGTAGTATAACCAAATCAGTAATTTTTGATATAAGTGTAAAAACTACTCTGAAAATTTATTATTCCAAAAATGAAACCTTCATATGGTTGTAGATATTAAGATTATACCAGCAAGAATGAGTCTTTCTGTAAAAAAAATATTTTAATCAAGTCTTACTGACTAGTGATTTAAATCGTGATTTAAATCAAATCCACCCTGATCCTAAGACGTGTGTTTGCCCCATCCGATCAAAACATGGCTCCCAGGGGAACTTGCTGTCCTTATGGCAATCAGCCATTTCCATCTTGAAGCCCAGCAGGCAACTGCGTTTTGCTTCGCAGAACTGTAGAGAGCTGGAAGGGACCTCAAAAGGTCATCCAGTGCAACCCCCTGCAGAGCAGGAATTTGTACAGAAGAAACTCCCCCCCCCCCATCAGCCAGCCGGAGCTTGACTTACCGACAGGGCTGGAGAAGATGAAGCAGAGCGGGTAAGAGACCCTCCCGTCGTCGTGCTGGTACTTGTAGCTGTAGACGATGAACGTTTTCTCCGTTAAGGAAAACGGAAGCAGGAGGGGTGGGCAAGAGAGGATCTTGAAACCTGCCTGTTACAAAGTGCTGAGTTTTTAAGCAGAGTTTGCAGGCAAGGGGGGCAGTTTATACCTGGGGCTGCTACGTTCGAATCAATGAAACGCTGAAATGGACTAAAGGCCATGACAGTATCAGACAGTTGGAAGCACTTCCTAGGGACCCACTGTTTGGTCTGAGCAGCGCCTTCCCCCACCCCACTTTCCATCCTGAGGTCCCATCCGCACTATGCATTTAAAGCAGGATCACCCCACTTTAAAACAGTCACATCTTCTCCCTAAAGAATGCTGGGAAATGCAGTTTTGTTTGTCATATTCTTTACAGAAAAAAAAGTATAAAATTCTAAGTGCAACGGGTAAAAGAAAATGTGAAAATGAAATAACCACAGAGCCTAGGTCTTGCCGATAGTTTCCTTTGACTGGACTTAACCGTCCAGGGGTCCTTGTCCTTTACCTAATGCGCCATGCTAGACACTGTAGGGTTTTTAATTGCACTTTTACAGACATGCCGCAGATCACCTGAACGAAGCTCGTGGGACACCAGTAGTCCATGGAGCACAGTCTACACTGTCTGGCAGTGGCTCTCCAAGGTTTCATGCAGGGGCTGTTCCCATGCCGGGGATTGAACTTGGAATCACCACCACTGACCCATTGATTTGTACACCTGTTTCATGGCCCAACCCACATGCCCAGGCAGAGCCAGGTGCGCTAGCTTGAGACTTTTGCAAGCACCAATATGCGGACCGGAAATGGGTTCTTCTAAAGCAAAATATTGCTGCCGCCAAAAAAAGGATATCGAGGTTGCCTCTCGGGCAGCTCGTCTTTTAGCTCATCCGGAGAAATGCCCTGGTAGCATTAAAAATAAAACAAGAGACAGGGTTGTGCACACAGGAATCCACAGATATATCCAACAGCTGTATAAAATGGTATACGTAACAGTAACTAAGTTATTTACTTATTTGCTGTGTTTTATTCTGTGAACTGCCCTGAGATCTTATGATGAAGGGTGGTTGTTGTTGTAGTTCAGTCGTTCAGTCGTGTCCGACTCTTTGTGACCCCATGGACCAGAGCACGCCAGGCACGCCTATCCTTCACTGCCTCTCACAGTTTGGCCAAACTCATGTTAGTGGCTTCGAGAACACTGTCCAACCATCTCATCCTCTGTCGTCCCCTTCTCCTTGTGCCCTCCATCTTTCCCAACATCAGGGTCTTTTCTAGGGAGTCATCTCTTCTCATGAGGTGGCCAAAGTACTGGAGCCTCAACTTCAGGATCTGTCCTTCTAGTGAGCATTATTTAATTTAATAATAACAGAACACACCACTGTAGACTGGGCCCATTTTTAAGATTCTTGATGCCAGGTTTAGAGGTCATTACAATACTGTTAATGATTCCTAAGTTTATTATTAGGCTGTTGTCTTTCTACATAGGCTTTTAAATTCTATTCTGTAATGCTGTATGCTGCATAGAGCAGCGTTTGAGAACCTGGTGCCCACCAGATGTTTTTGGACTACACCTCCCATCATTCCCTCCATTTGCCTACCCTTACTCTATTTGCTGCTGGTTCTGCCACTTTCTAGATTTAAGCCTGCTAGGGCAGAGACCTGAAGTTTCTCCATCCTTTGAGACACCGCATATAAAGCACTAGCAAAAGAGATAAACAACTATCTGACATTCAGAAAATACATGAAGGCAGCCCTGTTTAGGGAAGTTTTTAACCTGTGATATTTTAATGTATTTTAATATCTGTTGGAGGCCGCCCAGAGTGGCTGGGGGGATCCAGCCAGATGGGCGGGGTACAAATAATAAATTATTATTATTATAGCAGTCTCGAAACCAGTGCTGCTCAGTAACTCTAAGAAACTCCACCCAACCAAAGATATCTGTGCAGTTTTGAAAACCAGCGGTTAAAATCAGTGCAGCTTTGAAAGGTTCAGCCTGCCCCCCTGATCCAAAATGGCACCCACCTGTTACCAGAAAGAAGAGGAAAACCTGCTCCTTCTACTCAGGAACAGCCATGCAGACTATTCCCAGTGGGGAGAACCTCCCTACAAGCATTCGGTTCCCACCACTCAACGTGGGTTGAGATCGGAAGCAAGTTCCCTTAAAGAGCCTTTGCCCATTTTATTCTAGTTACAGGTAGGTAGCCGTGTTGGTCTGCCGTAGTCAAAACAAAATAAAAAAAAATTCCTTCCAGTAGCTCCTTAGAGACCAACTAAGATATCTGAAGAAGTGTGCATGCACATGAAAGCTCACACCAAGAACAAACTTAGTTGGTCTCTAAGGTGCTACTGGAAGGAATTTTTTTAATTTTTCCTTTCCATTTCATTCTGTGAGCCATCCTGATCTCTTTTTTTAAAAAAAATATTTTTAATTTGATTTTCAAAAAGAAATAACAGAAAAATGTGTGTGTGTGTGTGTGTGTGTGTGTGTGTGTGTGTACACACACACACACACACACACACACACACACACACACACACACCCCAAAACCATAACAAATCCTAAAATTAAGATTCTATGAATCTCACAACTTGGTCCTTCAGATTTTCTTTTCAACTGCATAGTGATACTATTCCAGTTTTTCACAACCCAAATTATTTGTAAATCCTCCTTAAATTACAAGCGTTCCTAAAATCCTACTAATGTAAATTTTGTAAATACATAATAAACATTTCCCATTCTTTTTTGTATTTGTTGTTGTCTTGATTTCTGAGCTCCATCCTGATATCTTATGATGAAGGTTGGTATATAAATCAAATAAAATCATCATCATCATCATCTGGTGCCCTCCAGAAGCTCTGGAATACAACTCACATCAGCTCCACTCAGAAGGGATGAATCACACTGTGGTTGATGGGAGTTGTAGTCCAGAACATCTGAACAGCACCAAGGTTGGCAAAAGCTAGGAAATAAGGCCCACTAAACTCAGTGGGGTTTGTTTCAGAACAGAGATGCCAAGCGCGATGTTGCTACTTCTGCCAAGACCACCCGGGCATGGTTTCAGGGCATCCTGCAGGAACCAGTATTGCAGACAAAGAAACAATTTTCCAAATGGTGCAGCAGTTCACTTTCGAAATCCAGCCAAAGGAAAATCTTTGCTGTGAGAAATTGCAGCCCCAGCTTTGAAGCAGTTTGTAGCTCATGAGACACAAAATCCACCCTATATAAATAGACCATCCACAAACCTCATGTTCTTCATCCAGAACCACCAGCTGCTTATCCTTGTCGATCTTCACTATAATAAAAGGGAGAAAGAGGAACAGAGGTGAAGTTTGTGTTTACCAGGGGTCAGCAACCTTTTTCAGCTGTGGGCCGGTCCACCGTCCCTCAGACCATGTTTTGGGGGGGAGAAATGAACAAATTCTTATGCCCCACAAATAACCCAGAGATGCATTTTAAATAAAAGGACACATTCTACTCATGCAAAAACACACTGATTCCTGGACCGTCCGTGGGCTAGAATTGAGAAGGCAATTGGGCCGCATCCGGCCCATGGGCCTTAGGTTGCCTACCCCTGGTGTTTACAGAGGGCAACACTACTACTAGCCCTGGGCGGTATGCAACTCAAGAGCCGAAATTGAAATGAACTCATGGAAATTAATGAACACGACTAAGCTAGGGACACGGGTGTCAATGGGTCTACTGCTTCCTTTCGTTCAGGGCTGCTCGCCCTGCCTTACTCTCTGGCTGCAGCCAACAATTAGATAGATAACAATTAGACAGATACTCTTTGGCTGTAGCACGATAAGATAAGATGATAAGATAAGGTAAGATAGATATGATAAGATAAGATAAGATAAGATAAGATAAGATAAGATAAGATAAGATAAGATAAGATAAGATAAGATACTGTATTTTTCGCTCCATAAAACACACCTAGTTTTTAGAGGAGGAAAGGGGGAAGCCCTGTGTTTTTGAGGATCAGCTCAAAGTGGTGCAGCTTCTTTTTCAAAGAGGAAAAGCCCTGTTTTTATGGGGTTAAACTCACAGTTCTGCAACTTCTAGTCCTACAGGTTCTTTAGGAAAGGAGCCATTTCTACAGTTTCCAGACAGATAATGTAATCAGCCAGTCACATGTCGCTGGGGAAACAAACAGCCTCCCTCTGCATTCAACAACGGAGGCCTGGGCAAGGGGGCAGGGCTGGAAAGGGAGCCTTATCTCTCTCCCAACCTTGCTAAACAGCTGTTCAGCGGCTTCCTTTCAACACCCTCTTCTCTCTTTGTAAAAAAAAAGAGCACAATCTGCTTTTGGCCCCTAGGCAATTTGGCTCCAGGGACCATGCATTCGCTCCATAAGACGCACAGACATTTCCCCTTACTTTTTAGGAGGAAAAAAGTGCATCTTATGGAGTGAAAAATACGGTAGATAGATAGATACTTTATTGTCATTGTACGCAGTACAACAAAATTGAATATTAACAGGCCAGTGTTTGCAGCAACTCTCACTTGACCCACGGAGAGGATTCTGGACACTGTCCCAAGGGCAAAATGCCAGAGGTTGGCAGGGCCAGAGGCAAAAGAAGGAGGAGCAACAGGTTTTCCTTCGTACGAGAGGCTATTTCCCACACCCATTTGGAAACCCTTCTCTGTCTTCCATGCAGACAAGCAAGGGAAACTGTCAAAGTTCAAGGGCAAATCCCAGCCAGGCAAAAACACTCAAGGAGGGTGCAAAGCAAGGTTGACGAGGGATGAGTTCCAAGGGCCAGAGAGAGAGGCTTAGAGGGCTGCACATGCTCCCACCCCTGCTGTTGAGCATCACCTTCTGCCACAAAGACACACCTTTGTCAGAAAAGGAGTGTCTCTGTGGCAGAGGGTGATTACCAGGTAACACCGACTCCTCACTGGCGATCCACCTGCACTCACTGTGTGCTATTAGCAACAGGTGTTGCTATTAACAACATGCTTTAAAAAAAAATAAAAGCTTTTATTAAGACTTTGCTCTGTTGTCTTACCCATAGCTGTCAACTTTCGGATTTGAAAATAAGGGATTTTTCCAAACTTTCGGATTTGAAAATAAGGGATGCCGCAAGGGCGGTGCAATGGCACCAAGTAGCCTCGCCACCCTGCGCTCCAGAGGCTGCGCGCAAACGGGTGAGCGAAAGAGCGAGCGCATAGACGGCAGGCAGGCTGTCTGTCTGGTTGGGCGTGAGGGTCTGGCTGCACAAGGCATGCAAGCTCCGCCCCCAGTCGGTCTCAGACTCCTTATTGGCAGCCGAGCAACGCAGCTGAGGAGCCTCCCTGGCCGGCAGGGAGGGAGAGGAGCTGCTTCCTTGGAAATCCGGGGAATTTAAGGGATATCAACAATCCGGGATAGCAGCGGGAAACGGCATTGGAATAAGGGAGTTTCCTGCAAAAAAAGGGAGGGTTGACAGCTATGGTCTTACCACAAGGAAAGGTTTCTCATCATCCTAGAAAAAAGGTGACAAGTGGAGTGCCACAGGGTTCTGTCCTGGGCCCGTTGTTGTTCAACGTTTTTATAAATGACTTGGATGAAGGAAAAGAGGGGATGCTCATCAAATTTGCAGATGACACCAAACTGGGAGGGGTAGCTAATGCCACAGAAGACAGAATCGGGATTCAATAAGACCTTAACGGATTAGAGAACTGGGCCCAAGGTAACAAAATGAATTTCAATAGGGACAAATGTAAGGTTCTGCACTTAGGCAGGAAGAACCGGATGCATAAATTGAAGATGGGGGACACCTCAGCAGGGGCAGGGCCTTCTCAGCCACAGCACCCAAGTTACAGAACTTGCTTTTTTCAGGAAGATATTCTTGCTGTTTGGAACCAGATGAAAATCGTGCTTTTAAATGTGTTTTTGCCTAGTGGCTGTTGAGCAATTTTTTTCCCCTTTTCTCTTTTGCTAGCTAGCTTTTAACTTGTGTTTTATTATGGTGGGATATAAATAGTTCATCCACATGCACACACACATAAATACTGCCCAACTTCACCAAGCCACCCATAGCAAATGCCACGACAGCAGGGTTTTGTAGTTAAGAGACGTTTGCTCAACAGGGCAGGAGAAACAGGAGAAAGAAGAAACATTTGGAAAAGAACATAAGCCGCGATAAATCCACTTATCTTTGTAACCATGAGGGCAGTAATCTCTTTCTATTTCTTCTTTTTAAAGGGATGCTCGGGATGATAAAAGAGGCTCCACGGAGGAGTCACTGAAGCCAACAAGGTCAGCTCTGGACAGACAGACCCGAAGCTTAATTACAGTGTTGACATAATTTGGGACATCTCGGAGAAGCCGCCTCCAAGACTCCACTGGCCATTTAATACCCTACTGCAGTGATGGCTAACCTTGACACTCCAGGTGTTTTGGGACTACAACTCCCATCATCCCTGACCACTGATCCTGTTAGCTAGGGATGATGGGAGTTGTAGTTCCAAAACATCTGGAGTGTCAAGGTTAGCCATCACTGCCTTGCTACACCAGGAGTGGGGATTCCCCAGGGCTAGAGGCAACCCTCAGGCCTCCCTCTAAGCCACTCCCCCTCTCCTCAAGCCCCACCCCCGTCCCCAAACCTATTTGGCTGACTTGTGTCCTCCAACCATGAATACCTTTTGCTTGCCTAGTATGAGGCTTATAGATACACAATGTGTGTTTGTGTGCAGACAAAATTGTGAGAGAGCCCCCTTATCTTTGAACGGGTGGAATCTGGCCGACTGAATAAAGGCAATCGTAACGGCCATTGCTCCGCCCACTTCTGGCTCTAGCCCCGCCCACTACTGGCTCGTGCAAACCCCCCCCCCCCAACCTCAATACTTCTCACCGCCAGCATTCAAAATTAGGCAGGTGCTGGGCACATTTTGCACCTGGCTATCAGCCACTTACGACCAAGTGAAGATGACAGGGCGCCAATATAGCGCCTGATCTCTCCACCACCTGAAAGCGCCTGTCTGGGGAGTCCTTGGATCTTGGCAGCTTTCACACACTAATACCACGTCCTGTAAAGTTTAATATTTTATCTGCACAATCAAAATGAATTTCAGGGACCAATTTCGAGCTGCCTGGCCCCAAAATAGCAACTAGGCATTCCGCTTTGGCAACCGTAACCTTGGTTTAAAGAGCCATTTACCACCTAGCTTATATATCTGAATTTCTAACACTGCTCACTACCTTCTAACAACATTTCTCCCGCTATACAAAGTTGGGACTGGGTGTCCGCATCTTGCCTCCGGCCACTCAGCGGACTCACAAATCAGGGTGGATTTGATTTAAATCAAATTGATTTAAATCACGAATTAAATCACTAGTCAGTAAGGCTTGATTTAAATCACTAGTCAATAAGACTTGATTTAAATATTTTTTTTACAGAAAGACTCATTCTTGCTGGTATAATCTTAATATTTACAACCATATGAAGGTTTCATTTTTGGAATAATAAATTTTCAGAGTAGTTTTTACAGTTATATCAAAGTTACTGATTTGGTTATACTACTAGAAATACATAGACAGATAATTATGAAATTATGGTGAGGTTTAATAAGTTAACTGTTTATATTTGGACAACTTTTCTGCTGCACTTTATAGGAAGGAGAAAAATAATCATTTCCTTAATAACCATTTAAACAATTTATTTAACAATAACATGATAGCATATGTATCCATGTTTGTTAACTGATGTGGTTAAACATTTTTAAAAAAAACTTAGACTGAGTTTTAGCCCACTTGATAAACTTAAAACAAATCCTTATTTCCTGATGAATAGCCTTTGGACTACAATGTAACTTAGATAGAAGACTATATTTAGAAAGATTTTTCCTCCAAAAGCATTTTATTTTAAAAATCCAATTTAAATCAAAAAAATCCGATTTAAATCAAAACAATCTGATTTTTTTAAAAAAAAATTTTTAAATCGTTGATTATTATCCACCCTGTCACAAATCCACAAGGAGAGCTCTGCTGGATCAGGCCAATGGCCCCTCTAGCCCATCACCCTGTTCTCATAGTGGCCTGCGGGAAACCAGCATGCAGGATTCGAGCACATGAGTTCTCTCCCATTCCAGCAACTGGTAACCTGTGGCAGACACAAAGGTAGCCACTGAACCAGCTCTCCAAATTGTCTCGGACAGGTTTTTCTGTTCGTGTTTTTTTTTTTTTTTTTGCTGACACCCAAAATGCAAAAGTTCTTCCAACTCTGCTCTCAGAAAGCAAAGTGCAAGGAGGTCTCGGGCCAAACGCAGAGTCCACAATGCCCTCTGCTCTTACTCAGCAGATCCTTCTCCACCCCACCCCAACCCAGCACAAGGCCTTGAAACGCTGGTGGGCAGACGTCTTACTGATAATCGCAGCATTGTTCGTCTCTTTGCGGAAACGGAATTTTCTCAGCTTCTCCACAAGGTCTTCGGCCACGTCACAAACCACGAGGGATTCACTCTGCGGGGGGCAGGGAAGGAGAGACGAGGAGGGAGATGATGAATAAGACATTCTTCATTTCAGTCGGCCGCACCTCTCCTATTCCCGGCTGTTGGAAGGTCTAGGAGCAGGCGCAAAGCCCCAGAAACTAATAAGAGGAAACAAGTACCGTATTTTTCGCTCCATAATGCGCACCGGACGATAATGCGCACCTCGTTTTTAGAGGAGGAAAACAAGAAAAAAAAATTCTGGTTTTCCTCCTCTAAAAGGCTGGGAGGGAAGGAAGAGAGAGAGAAGGAAGGAAGGAAGAGAGAGAGAGGAAGAGAGAGGGAAAGGAGGGAAGAGAGAGAGAGAAGGAAGGAAGGACGGAAGGATGGAAAGAGAGGGGGAGGAAGCATCTCCCTCCCTCCCTCCTTGTGCTCTCCAGGGGCAGGGGAGGAACGGACATCCCGAAAGCAGCGCTTTTGGGCTGTCTGTTCCTTTTCCCCCCACCCGCCAGGACAACGCAAAAGGGGGCGGGCGCGGAGGGGGGGAGGAACAGACACCCCAAAAGCACTGCTTTTGGGCTGTCTGTTCATTTCCCCCCCCTCCCAGGACAGCGCAAAAGGGGGAGGGTGCGGAAAGGAACGGACATCCCGAAAGCGCTGCTTTTGGGCTGTCCGTTCTTCTCCCGCCTGGCTGGGAGCCATGGCTCCGGTGGCAGAGGCATCCCTCTGCTTACGGCTGCTATGGCAGCCGAGGGATCCCACTGCCAGCCAGTGCCTTCACTCCATAACGCGCACAGGCTTTTCCCCTTCCTTTTTAGGAGGAAAAAGCTGCACGTTATAGAGCGAAAAATACGGTAAAAATTCCGAAATGCTTTGTGGGGACATAGCTCTGTGATCCTGCAGTGGGAACAGGGGAAGAGGGCCTTGCACCAAGTCCGACCAGTGGTCTGTCTAGCTCAGTATTGCCAACACCATCCTTCCCCAACGTGGGACCGGGGGCTGATGGGAATTGTAGCCCCAGTATGAGGAAGGTTACTGCAGACCAGGGGTGGGGAACCTGTGCCCCCTCTAGACGTTGCTAGGCTGGCTGCAGCTCCCTTTCCCCCTAACCATTGGTCATGCTGGCTGGTGGGAGTCGGGAGTCCAGGCACGCCTCCCTATTCCTGCTGCAAGTGGAGAACTTGAGGAAAATGACTTTTCTGCTCATGCCACTGGGGAAGTCAATCAATCAAAAAAAATTATTCGACCGTCAGTCAGAAAGCACATCTTATCCATACAAAAGTTAAAACGTCTAAACATCTGGAAAAGCGTGACACTTAGAAACAGCGAAAAGTATATTATACATTTAGACCCGTGTTAATAGAGTCACTTTTAGCCTTACGACGCTTAAAGGCCAAAAAAAGAAATTTGGCCACCGAGAAGGTTGTTGTTCCAGTGAACTTGTTCAGCAAATACAAAACCAGTCTTTCTCTGTCTACTGGGCTATGTTGGCATAGGAGTGGAGCTATAAGTTTTTGTCTAAGATCTGCATAGAATGGGCAGATCCAAAGAAGATGTTCAGTTGACTCAACCACTCCCAGAGCACAGGGGCAAAGTCTCTGGGCGTATGGGACTCCCCTGAACCTTCCCCACAAAACCGCAGATTCCAGAACGTTTAACCTAGCGGCTGTAAGGAGCCTATTGTATTCCACATAGTAGATTTCCGCCAGATAAGGGGCTGGTGAAATCTGAGATATCTGTTCCCCCAAAAACATCCCAGGTTTCACAAGAGCAATGTCCTCTTGCCTAGCGATATCCCTCAGTCTTTGAGAGATCACAACTTTAGCTTGGCTAAATGTCATAGACTCCAGGAAGAGATGCGACAATCCGCAGGTCTGCACTTCATTTATAATCTCCTTTTCCCACGATGATTGAAAATCATCCCTCAATATCAGGGGGGCCAAGCCCACCGAGTTAAAACATAACTTGAGCCATAGCCAGAGTTTTGTCTTCAAGGCACTGGGGAAGTCCAGAAATAGAGATCTGGTTGACCACTGATGCTGGATGAGATAGGTCAGGTATAGGGAACATTTGGCCCTCCAGGTGAACCGCAACTCACAAGGTTTCTAAAAGGATAAAATGAGAAGGGGAGAATCGTGTATGCCTCCATGGAGGAAAGTTGGGATATAAAAATAGGCAAATAAAGGGACAAGATGAAGTCGTCGTCCCCGCCAGGACTTAAGCCCACAACAGAGAGTTTCTGCATATGCATCACTGCCTCAATGTTCATCTTACACTATACAGCCAAGACAAAACAAAGCCATCCTACAAATTCCTTTGCTCTCTGCAGTGAAATGCATTTCCAGCATGGACGGGCCAAGCTGATGCAAGTGGAAGGACTGCAAAGAGCAGAAATGGGAGAGAAGAGGCAAAGCGCCGTCGCAAAAGACGTCCTCCGTTATTGCAGCCTGAGCTTCTCTGCTCCTACAAGTAGCTTGGAAACGCATTCCTGGTGGTTACACTCACAAATAAATGCAGCTCAGCGATTGTGTCAAGTGGAGGCACAGCCCAGTTCCCTGAATAGGCTGCCTCCAGGTACTTGCACCACCCAGAAATCATTTGCTCACCATAGGAGGCCCTGAGCCGGCAAGGCACCCGTAAGCATCAGAACAGCTTATTGCAGCCCTGTTGCCAAGGAAAAGAGAAGGAAAGGCATTTGCGAGTCTCTAGCTTACATCTCCCTGCAGTGTGGGGATTTGGAACGACTTATGTTCAGACCTGTTTAAATGCCAGAGGGTTTTTTGGGGGTGGGGAGCAGAGGGAGTCCACTTCTGCTGCTGCTGTTTCAATTGTAAGCTGCTTGGGGCAGGGACCATCTCATTGTTTCTTTTGCTGGAACTAAAAATATTTTTTCTTCAAAGGAGTGAGGAATCTAGCAGGGGAGCTTCAGCTCCTGTGCAAACCTACGAAGCACATAATTCCTGGGGTGGGGAGGAGGCAGAAATATTGACAGTAAAACTGGATTAGGTTTTGCAAGACAGACATGCCCTACTTTTCTCTCTCTCTATTTTTTTTTTTTACTCACAGCCAGACTTAAGGCTAAGAGCTCTCACAAACAAAACTGCTCAAGGCCTCTAAAGTCTAACTGAAGCCTGTTGAAAGAGTTATACATCAACAGGCCTTTGGCACACAAGCCAATTTCCTTGAGAACTAGCCTTTTGAGCCTCGCAAACCTAACAGTTCGAAAGCACGTCAAAGGGCAATTAGATAAATAGGTTCGAAAGCACGTCAAAGGGCAATTAGATAAATAGGTACCGCTCTGGCGGGAAGGTAAACGGCGTTTCTGTGGTTCGCCAGAAGCGGCTTATTCCATTCTCTGGTTCGCCAGAAGCGGCTTATTCCTGCTGGCCACATGACCTGGAAGCTGTCTATGGACAAACGCCGGCTTCCTCGGCCTATAGAGCGAGATAAGTGTGCAACCCCAGAGTCGTCCACGACTGGCCCTAACGGTCAGGGGTACCTTTACCTTTAAGTAGTTAAGAATTTAAGAGAGGTTGGGCAGGGCGAGCGAACAAACTTTCAAAGAGAATGTGGTCATGGCTCAGCTGGCAGAGTATCTGCTTTGCACACAGAAGGCCCCAGGTTCAATCCCCAGCACATCCAGGTGTAGCTGAGAGAGACCCTGCCTGAAACCCTGGAGAGCTGCTGCCAGTCAGTGTAGACAATGCTGAGCTGGATGGACCAATGCCCTGACACAGGAGAAAGCAGATTCCTTCGCTTCCAAAGAGCCAAGACCAAGACCCAAGGCTATCTAACCGAACTGCCCTCCCTACACAAGCACCAGCCCCCTCTCACCAGCAGACACTGGTTGCATGCAAAGAATGGCCATTATTATTATTTATTTATTTAAATGTGTATACTGCCCTTCGTCCATAGATCTCAGGGCAGTTCACACCATGAAATGCAAAGCAAAAACACAAAATTCATAATAAGAACAGTAACAAAGCTAATGCATCCTCCCTCCAACCCATAAATGGTTGCAGTTTGTTTTCAAAAAGCAAATAAGCTCACAACAGCAAGCCAAGCCACACCTGTAAGGGAACACAAACTCTCCTCCAGCAGGGATAAGGAACCTGGGGCCCTTTTGGGGGGGGTGTTACAGGACTCCTGTTCCCCTCAGCCCCTGCAAGCATGGCTAATGGTCAGGGATGATGGGAATCTGAATCCAACAAAATCTGGATGGCCAATGATTCCCCACTCCAGACAGAATTCCTCTCAAGTTGATCCACCGTGCTGGGTCAGTGGAGGAACAGTATCATTAGGGCAGAAAATTCACTATACTGTACAAAGGAACCTGCAAGAAAATACAGAGTAGCCTCTTTTCTTCAAGGGGGTGTTTCTCTTTGGGGTGTGTGGAGATTTTACTCTCTTCTCCTCCTCCCACTCTACGTTCCTTGTCCATTTAGCATGCTTAGTCTTCCATGGTTCGTTCTTGGCAGCCTTGAGGCGTTTTAAAAAGATTTTGCAAGTCCCAGGCTTCTCCTAAGAATACTGATACTTAGATAGGGTAAGCAGCTGCCCTGCTCCAAAATACCTGCAGTCCATCTGTCAGTACTGTCTCTACACTGACTGGCAGCAACTTTCCAGAGTTTCAAACAGGAAGTCTCTCCCAGCCCAACCAGGCAGAGGGCCTTCTCAGTAGTGGCACCCGCCCTGTGGAACGCCCTCCCATCAGATGTTAAGGAAATAAACAACTATCTGACTTTTAGCAGACATCTGAAGGCAACCCTGTTTAGGAAAGTTTTTAATGACTGATGTTTTAATGTATTTTTAATCTTTTGTTGGAAGCCACACAGAGTGGCTGGGGAAACCCAGCCAGATGGGCGGGGTATAAATAATAAATTGTTATTATTATTATTATTATTTATTATTATTACTTGGAGATGAACCTGGGACCTTCTTCATGTAAAGCAGATGCTCCGTGAACTCCATTTTGGCTAGAAATGTGGTGGCACCACGAGCGCTCGCTGTCAGAAGACGTGATGATGGTTGGAGAGTGAGCAGAGAGTTACACATAAGCAGCAGTGATTCGGTGGGCAGAAGAGGAAAAAGAGGATGTTTATACTGACGTGAACTTCCCCAAGAGACTAGAGACAGATAGCAGATTCAGCCCTTTCTGGGCTCCATGAGTGGGTTTTGGGATTGAGGGGAGAGAAGGCAGTCGTGGGTGGGGTGGGCACCCTTACCTCAATGATTTCCCAAAGCGAAGGCATCCCATTTTGGAAAAGTGCAACTGTTCTACTTTAGCTTTCTCCGAGAGATCAATTAGATGGACAGAAGGAGCCAAAAGGGAACTTAAGATGTGTGCATACACGCCACAATCTTTTACAACAGATTAGCCAAACACAACAGCCAGCCCACTTCCAAATTTACCATTAACAGAAGCAGATTAGAATGACTAGGCAAGGGTGTGCCTTGGAAGAGATACCAAGTAAAAATTCCATCCTCTCACAGCTCTTTATGTTATTATTTTCCAGGGTGGCTAAAGTGCATAATGACACACACGCAAAAATTGCTATTGGTGTTGATCCAGATTATACATAAAATGAAGGAGTCCCATTGACCACAAGAGAACTAGCTTCCAAGTAACCATAATAATAATAATAATAATAATAATAATTTATTATTTATACCCCACCCATCTGGCTGGGCTTCTGGGCGGCTTCCAGCAGAATATTAAAATACAATGATTCATCAAATATTAAAAGCTTCCCTAAACAAGGCTGCCTTCAGATCTCTTCTAAAAGTCTGATAGTTGTTTATTTATTTGACATCTGATGGGAGGGCGTTCCACAGGGTGGGCGCCACCACCAAGAAGGCCCTCTGCCTGGTTCCCTGTAACTTCGCTTCTCGCAGTGAGGGAACCGCCAGAAGGCCCTCTGAGCTGGACCTCAGTGTCCTGGTGGAAAGATGGGGCTGGAGACGCTTCTTCAGGTATACTGGGCCGAGGCCGTTTAGGGCTTTAAAGGTCAGCACCAACACTTTGAATTGTACCCGGAAATGTACTGGGAGCCAATGTAGGTCTTTCAGGACCGGTGTTATGGGGTCTTGGCGGCCACTCCCAGTCACCAGTCTAGCTGCCACATTCTGGATTAGTTGTAGTTTCCAGGTCACCGTCAAAGGTAGCCCCACGTAGAGCGCATTGCAGTAGTTCAAGCGGGAGATAACTAGAGCTTCTGGCAAGACAGTCTGCGGGCAGGGAGGGTCTCAGCCTGCGTCCCAGATGGAGCTGGTAGACAGCTGCCCTGGACACAGAATTGATCTGTGAGTCCATTAGTGGGAACGGGGTTGAAGTATTCCGGGCCAATACAGATTCCATCCTCCACTTTAGGAATAAACACGTATTAAGGGGGAAGAGTCCTACCATCAACCCCTCCCATCACAAGGACAAGGACTCAATCCTGGACAGGCCTATGTGGGAGTGAGTTCAGTAGGACTTACTTCCAAGTAGGCACACGCAGGACTGCACTTTCCACATCACAGAATGTTGATTTATCAATGGTGAAGCATTTTTCAGCCACTCATCTCCACACCCTCTCCATTCATGCTTGCAGTGAATGAAGAGGGGAAATTTAATCCACATTCCTGGTGTGAGTACAGATATAAAGTATACTTGTCCTGGATTAAGGAGTACAGGAAATTTATAACACTTAAGTGTGGCAAAGAGAAACAAAATCCACATCAATCAGTCTTTGGAATGCACCCCCGATCCTGCCATTTCCAGAGGGCGAGTGGATCAGGGTGGGGCAGTAAAAATAAGACAAAAGAGGGTGCGGGGCAGGGAGGCAGCCTCGCCAGCGCCTTTTCCAAGCACTGTCCCACTAAATGCAAAGTGGGTAAAGAATGGACAATCTGGCCCTTTCCTTGCAATGAAGCATCACAGTGTTGGGGGTCTTCTCTAGCCTTCCCAGAAGGTCTGGGAAAATGCATTGTTAAGTTTTAACTGTGTGTGTGTGTGTGTGTGTTTTTTTATTTATTAAATTTGCATACCGCCCTTCCTCCAAAGATCTCAGGGCAGTTCGCAGCATTAAAAAAAAATACAAAATAAAGATACATGAGAACGAAAACAAAAACAACCCCCCCCCCCCGATACGCAAAGGAACATACACGGTTTAAACAAATGCCAAACCATCCCTGCAGCGGGAGGCCATCGCGACATCTATTTTTTTTGTCATAAGTCACATTTATTGCTCAAAATGCCAAGTCTTCCTTCCACCCCCCCCCCAACCGACGGAGACCCCCAGCCGCCTTCTCACAGGGAGATGGGAGGGCTATTTTTAGACACCCCACCTCGGAACTCTAAGGGCACAAACCTTCCCGGGAATGTGGAAGCGGCGAAGGAGCCAGCCCAGCCCAGCCCGGGCCTCCCCTCGCCGCCCCAGCGATCCCCCCGCACTCACCATCTTGCTCCAGCAACAGCCTTTCCCTCAAGTCCCTTCAGCAGCGCGGCCCCTTTAAGAGCCCCCGGGTGCCCTCCTCGGCTCACTTTCAATCCGGCCTCAGACCCGCTCAGCGCGCATGTCCGTACCTGCCCCCGAGCCAATCAGAGGCGCAGCTGGGCACCGCCGGAGGCGTCGCCTGAGCTACGGCGAGCGGAAAGTGCCATTCCTGTTGGCGTTTTCTTTTTCTCCCTCCCCCCCTCCCACCCTCTCGCTCATGTGATTATCCTCCTCCAAGGCAGGCATCCGTCCAGCCGCCCACGCCTAGAGAGGCCCGAGACTGAAGGCACCCCCGCGGCGTCCCCGGCCTCTCTCGATAGCCCGGGGGCGGGGGCGGGCGGGGATTCTACTTCCTGCCCCCTTCCGCCTTGCCCGGCAGGAAGCGGCGTTGCCATGGCAACCAGAGGGGCGGGGGAAGGGAGAGAGAGAGAGGTTGATAAATTTAAAACGTCCAGGTGGCTGCCAAATAATAAAAGGCATGAGAAATTGAAAAGCGACAGCCGCGTGTTTATTGGCAGCAGGTTTGCTGCAATCGAACAAACAAACAAATTTTATTTTATTTTATTTTATTTATTTATTTATACATGCATACATACACACCGCCCTTCACCCATAAATCTCAGGGCGGTTTGCAGCATAAAAATGCAAGATGAAAACCTAAAACACCTAATAAAAACAATAATAAAATACACCTATAACCCACCTCCCCCAGGTGAAAGGTCAAAGAACCCCT